>VXBP01007653.1:0-15987 GCA_013400115.1 Rhinopomastus cyanomelas
GTTCTCTCAGCACCCTTGGGTGCATCTCATCAAGGGCCATGGACTTTTTCAATTTGCATAGCTGATCCCTAACCCAGTCCACGCTGACCAGTGGGGAGCACTCCCTCCTCCAGGCTTCCTATGCTACATTGTAGGAACTCTCACAAATTATGTACATTTATTGTAGCAGAAAAACTCCCATAGCTTGAGTTATTGGAAGTTGCTAAATGCCTTCAGATTGGAAGAGAATATGTGACATGCTAGAGTGATTTTTGTCATACTATGTGATTCTCAGGTCCGAAAATTCAGGGGAGAGAGGATTGAGACAGAGAAAGGGAAAGGGGAAGAAAAGAGCACCAACCATCATGTAGAGATTGTTACCATGCAGGTATGCTCCTAATAAAGGTTCTATGAAACTACAATGAAGAAAGAGCCATAAAATATATGGCTTAGACTTGAAGATTGGGTTTGATATTCTGATTTAGGATTTCTTATTGCTGACTGCCCTGTGTCAGCTGCTTTAGAAAATGAAAGTGAAACTCAGACAGAAATTGAAACATGTTTATATTAATCTATATTGTATTGAAGCCCTTGCCTAGTCAATAAGCAAAAATCTGAGTCTTGCTTTCCATTAAAGAGTGGGGTTTTTTTGTATTACTGTTATGGACTCAAGTCATATTTATTTTAAATTTACAGGTGCTTAATTCTCCTATTTGGTATACAAAATCATTACAGGATTTTACAGCACTTGAAAATATTACATTGCACATCTTGAAAACCAAATCACTGACCTTGTACAATGGTCTAAATTCTCCTTTAAGGAGAGGCTTTTTTTCTTTTTTCAATTGTAGCAGCTACATGAAAGACATTTTTTATCACTGCATTTCTTATTTGCATTTACAATGGAAACCTTCATCACCTGTAGAATCTAGGAGCCTAATGTGAACAGTAAACTTTAGGTAAACTATATTATGTTACAAAAGGATATTTTCTCATTTAGTATCCTGAATTATGCATAATATTACTAAATTTTTATATGTTTATATATTTTCTCTTTTTTCCTCAACTTTCATCTTTTCGGTAAAAGGAAATTATCAAGTGACTTTGAGACATGTACTAGCACTTTCCTGGCAGAATTAATAACAATTAATAACAATTTGATTATTCTTAACACTTTTAAAAGGTTAGTTATGCTGTGTCCATGACCACTGAATAAAAACCTGCTTTATCTCGGTCCAAATGAAACTCACAGGGCTCCCATTCCCTCTAACTCTGCCTGGAGATTAAATCCTACAAGCTGTCAGTTAACTTTTATCAGCTCATAGATCTGTGTGAGCTGCAGATGATTTTCTCATCCAAAAACTATGACAGCTCTCATTTCCCACAGCTGTTAGGCAACCTAAAAATTTCACAGCAGGAAAGTGTTATCTGTCTTTAGACTTGGTGGAGAGAAAAAGAAAGAATTAGAAACCAAGAGGCAGAAATATCCTGGGTTAAAGAGAGTTCATCTCTAGCTCTAAGATTTCCATCTGGTTGCAAAACCCCTCTTGAACTCAAATTGTGTTTTTCAAGTAATAGAAACTGAATATAGTCGTGTAGAAAAGAGGTGTTTCCTTTGGTGTTTTTTTTTGTTCTATTTTGTTTAATACTGCTTCATTAATAGCAAGCCATGGAGTAGAAAATACTGTCAGATTATAGAATTAGTAGAACAGAAACATAAAACATTCAGCCTGCTGGTATTACTTCCTGGTTAAAAATGGCTTTTTAATTTGGAAGTCAGAACAGTAATCTGAATGGGCAAAGACTGAGAGCTTGTAAATGTATTCTTTCACTAACCTTACAAGACAAATAATACTATTTCCAAATGAAGCATAAGAAAGTTAAAAAATGGCACTTAGGCATTGGTGATCATTATATTTCTTCCTGCTCATTTAATTTTTGTAGTTTATGGTCAGCTTTTGAAGATTCAGCTACAATAACTCACAACAAAGCCACAGGAATGGGTGCTGGTGGCTCTGCATGTGTTAGAAGCTGGAGTTAAGGTAATTAATTTTAGGGCTATTATAAGTTGATAGTGTTACACTTAGCAAATTCATGGGACTCACAAATCTGGATTCTGTGCATGGCCTTTCTTTGACCTTTGTAAAACTCTTCATTCTCCCCATGTGGTATTACTGGATTGGATGTAAATATAAATGCCTATTCTAGCAAGACAAAATAACAGCTCAGGTGAAAATCAGTATTCACAGATAGACATCTACATCATTCAATTTTCAACAGAAAAGCACAATGAAAACTGCAAAACTTTACTGAAAAGAGAAAGGTTTATCAGTATATTTCATTCTTCTGTACATTTTAAACACTTGGTTTTTGGGACAGGCACAATGAAAATGTATCTTGTTGAAAGTTGTTACTTTTGGGAGGATAGCAGTTAATGTCTTATTCTTTATTTGAGAAAAAATAATTTGAAATACAATTGAAAAAAAAATAGTCCTGATGTACCTCCACATTTATATTATTTGAATTGCCATACTAGTCTTCCTTTTCACTCTCTGTTTTTCTCATGTTTCCTGATTTGCCAAAGCTGTCATCAGGTAAATTTTTCTAAATGTTCTAGTCAGTTTATTGAGCTCAGCACTGGGCAGGATGAGTTTTCCATTGTAGGTCTCTGAGATGTAGTATACTTTCACTCCAAAAGTACTAGGAAAGTACAGCCTTTCATATCAGTTTTAGCAACATTAATACATTAGAGATTCCCAGATATCATACCACTGGAAAACCAGACTCAACCAGTTAATCAAAAAGGAAAATATATTTAAATAAAATGAGTTGTAGCTATATTGATAACAACTTCTTTAAAATGATCTAATGAAGGTTCCAAAATCACAGTGATTTGATTACATTTTAAAAACATCAAGAAGCATTAATGTAAAGTTTTAAGCATTTTAATTATGCTATAAATATAATCTAGCACAAAGAGAAAAGGAAAATCTGCTAGGCAGTAAGTAATTTAAATAGCTGAAATACATGTGAAATATTCAAGTATTTTCTAATTTCATTTCAAGGTTCTAACATGTAAAGAGAGACTGTCAACCTAAGATTTTCCATAGCAACACTTAATTTTTAAATTAAAAAAGAAAAATTCCTGGACAGCAGAGCTGAACAATATATCAGTGTCAGAACATGTATTTTGGAAATTGCAGTCCGAAGTGTAAAAACTTACTAAATTCTTCATATTTTAATTTGTCCACCTATTATCCTGTGTATGAGATAACAACTTTCTTTCTTTCTTCCTTTCTTCCTTTCTTTCTTTCTTTCTTTCTTTCTTTCTTTCTTTCTTTCTTTCTTTCTTTCTTTCTTTCTTTCTTTCTTTCTTTCTTTCTTTCTTTCTTTCTTTCTTTCTTTCTTTCTTCCTTTCTTCCTTCCTTCCTTCCTTCCTTCCTTCCTTCCTTCCTTTCTTTCTTTCTTTCTTTCTTTCTTTCTTTCTTTCTTTCTTTCTTTCTTTCTTTCTTTCTTTCTTTCTTTCTTTCTTTCTTTCTTTCTTTCTTTCTTTCTTTCTTTCTTTCTTTCTTTCTTTCTTTCTTTCTTTCTTTCTTTCTTTCTTTCTTTCTTTCTTTCTTTCTTTCTTTCTTTCTTTCTTTCTTTCTTTCTTTCTTTCTTTCTTTCTTTCTTTCTTTCTTTCTTTCTTTCTTTCTTTCTTTCTTTCTTTCTTTCTTTCTTTCTTTCTTTCTTTCTTTCTTTCTTTCTTTCTTTCTTTCTTTCTTTCTTTCTTTCTTTCTTTCTTTCTTTCTTTCTTTCTTTCTTTCTTTCTTTCTTTCTTTCTTTCTTTCTTTCTTTCTTTCTTTCTTTCTTTCTTTCTTTCTTTCTTTCTTTCTTTCTTTCTTTCTTTCTTTCTTTCTTTCTTTCTTTCTTTCTTTCTTTCTTTCTTTCTTTCTTTCTTTCTTTCTTTCTTTCTTTCTTTCTTTCTTTCTTTCTTTCTTTCTTTCTTTCTTTCTTTCTTTCTTTCTTTCTTTCTTTCTTTCTTTCTTTCTTTCTTTCTTTCTTTCTTTCTTTCTTTCTTTCTTTCTTTCTTTCTTTCTTTCTTTCTTTCTTTCTTTCTTTCTTTCTTTCTTTCTTTCTTTCTTTCTTTCTTTCTTTCTTTCTTTCTTTCTTTCTTTNTTTTTCCTGTCCCTTTACATCAAGTTTCTTCAGACACAATGTATTTTTTACTATTTATCTCCTTTGGGCTAAGAATTGTTTCATTTCCATCCAAAGTAATCAAATTTCAGAGGGATCCGTAACACAATGACAAGTTTCATAATTAATGCACCAGCAAAGTCACCAGGAAAAAAAAAAAACTAATAATATTGGAAAAGCAATAAATACTCAAATTAGGTAAGCATTGGCTTCATCCTCCAGAAGCATATGGTTCATCACTGCTGTAGGTGCAGCAACTGTATTAATGCTGTGGGATCCATCAAGAAAACAAAATTAAAGGTAGCATGACACAGTACAGTCAACAGAAATAGATGGTTTTCATCAGCACTGAGGGCAAAAGGAGAGAGTGGATTCACTGGAGATCTAAACAGTTAACAGGTTACTCAGCAGGACAGTTTATGCCATGGGTGAAGCTGTGCCTTCAAAAGAAAGTCTGACTAGTTGTTTTAAATGTCAGAAGGAAAGAACATGTACAGGGAACATGAATGGGCTATGTCTGTGTGGACTAATGTTTCCTGATGACTTATAACACTTCTCCCCATTACAGATGACCTAGTGATACTCTGGAATTCTCAATATGCTGAGTTGGGAAGAAAGAAATGAACACTCCATATCCAAGAATAACTACCCTCTTGTACTTTCCTTATCACTAGTCTTCCCCTCTTTCTCCCATTTAGTCTCTTGTCTCACAGGTAGGTTGAATTGTCACTTTTAAACACTCCTAGGACATTTATTCAGTATTAAATTTTATGCCGTAAAGATTTTTGGCAAAAGAATTTTGAAAAGCCTCTGCCAACCAACAGTGGCGTTCATTTATTTTTTTTTTTTATTTTGGTTTGTTTTTTTCTAAAGCTACTCTAATTTCCAGATGATTATTTATGTAGTATTCCACTTTTCTAATAGCTAGATTTGTGGTATGTGTTAAGGATGTAATCAGCTTGGTATTTGGATTATATTTCTATTCAGTTCCCATTTCCCATTATAATCAGGATAAAGACTCCCTCTGATTTCAGTGACAGTTAGATTAGGCCAGAAGAATTGTATTTTTTAATGCCATGTTAAGTGCTGCTGTTCACTGTCATTATTTCTCAGACACCAGTGATTGCTCAGTGACCCAGATGTGAACTTGTATCTTTTTTCTGCCTCTGTTTATAGACAACTTTTCTCTGTCATGCTTATCTAACCCTAGTCACACAGACTTGTTTGACTTGGTGAGAGGTTGTGTTGGACAGAATTAGAAAGCCTGGAGAAAACTGTTTATTGCTAAAAGTAGTATTTTTAAAAGCACAGAAATAAATTAACATGAATCAGGGACCTCTGTTTTACTGTTTCTCCTGTACCATTCCTCAGCCACAAGAAAGATTAGTGATTGGAAGGGAGAAAAATTTCGGCCCACTTCATGATGCCTAGACCCTGGAATGGAAAGCCAGTCTTTACAGACCTCATGCAATGCAATGCAACAAGTTTTACAAAACTAAGGGTCTTTTCCAAATGCCTGCCCATACTTGTAAGAAAGATGAACTTTTGCAGGACTCTTTGCTTTCCCTAGCAAAGGTAGCCTTTCTTGGTTTTTTTCCTTTTTTTTTTTTCAAGCTGACAAGATCTGAAAGCCGGAAAGGAAACAGAAAAAAAGTAGATACATTGTTGTCTGTAGTCTGCTTCAGATGTTATTGTCAAGTTTGTAAGTATTACACAGCATTTTTGACCAAAACTGGCTTTTACACAAACATATTGTTATTCATATAAATACTGTTAAGATGTCACTGCAAAGCTGCACGATGTTTCAGACTTTCAGTGCTAGTTATGTTTGCAATAGGATCCAAACACAGCATAAAGTTATGCTTACAGAGATCTCAAATGTTTATTGACTGCAGTAGAGTTACCTTACACATGCACATGAGCACACAATTTTTCATCACTATTATTCATTGCATGTGTGGTCAGAATAATTAGGGACAAATATCCTAAAGCTCTCAGGAAATACTTGGTTAATGGTTGGACTTAATTATCTTAAAGGTCCCATCCAACCAAAATTATTCTGTGATTTCAGTTCAGGTATCAAAAAACACTTCTGTCATGGTTTTAAAAACTAAGCAGAATATATGTTCAATTTGTGTGTTTTCCTCAGATAAATTTGTATTTGGGGAAAGGTTTATGCTCCTCCACTTCCCTTTCCCTCTTTCCTGTCTGCTTCTTCTTGTTCATCATTCCTCCATCTTGGATTTTATCTTGTCTGCTTTCAGGGCTTCACCACAATGCTGCTGAGAGAAAATGCCTGCTGCTTAGAAGATTTACAGCAGGAGGAAGCTTCATCTGCACTCTCCTTGTCAGTTCAGAGTGACTGTTTTTCAAACTTTGGAGATTTATGAGTTTCAAGAATAACTCTTAAGATATCTGCTGTCACCATAAGACCCAAGGGAAGTTGGGCAACTGCTGTGGCTTCAGACAAGAAGCAGAAGTTGTCAGAACTGTTATATGTGAATTCAATCCAATCAGCCAATTATGGATTAGTAATTATACATTTATTAATACAGCAAGCGATATCAGGCAAAGTGCAGCGCTGGGTGACCAGGGGAGTCTCCGCTCCACCAACTGGTCCGCTTTTCTCCCAAAAGCCAGTCTCTTTTATACTTCTTATCCTCCAGGTTGTGTGGTACTGGAGAAGTTCTCTGCGTCAGCCTGTTGTTGGGTGGTCTTGTCACGCGCAGCCTCATCTTCTTGCTGACCTGGGGACTTCTTGGTTACACAGGGCAAACAAGATCTTACAGCTTAGAATTCCATTGTTCCCAGTCTGTTCTTATCAATCTATTATCAGTCTATGCTTATCAGTCTGTGCCTTACTTCCTCCCTTATCCTAATGAACAAAGTTCGACTGATCACAGAACTGCATTTTATCCCGTTCAGAGTGTGGACATTCTGGACATTTTATCTCACATATGTGAGAGCGCTGTGACAAATGTCCATGTGTCTGTGTGTATGTCTTCTATGTGGGCTTTTTCCTGAAATTAAAATGTCTTGTTGTGTTTTTTACCCAAATTGAGGAAGTTGTTTCACTGTCTGCAAATTCCTAAGTGGTTTTCTTAAACCCCCGCTTTGGGTGTAGCACTTCAGCTAAAAGTTCTTGGTCAAAATACAGTCAGGGTTTGTTCAATCCACAACACCAGCCTATTTCTTTAGTTCACTTTGCCACTACTTTCAATAGATCTATGAGCATTCTAACTAAATTAAAACCATGAAAAAGTCAGGGTTCACTACCTGGTAACTAATTTTCTGTCCAAACTTGACACAAAATATGTATTTTATTAGGAATAAGATAGCAGACAAATTATTCACTCTCCAGTGACAGAGGGAATTATACTGAATTTGAGAAGTTTGGTTTTCAAAATTCTATAAAACTGATTATCATTGTGGTAAAAACTAGAGAGTCATCTTGAAGATTTGTGTGGTTTTCTTCCAATAAAATTCTTCTTCTGTGATTCAACAGACCCTAGAAACCAAATCAGTGCAGGGGATCTTCTACATCCTCTATCAGAGCCTCTGGCATGGCAGTGTAAATCAAATCAGCAACAAGTTTCATGGCACAAATGTGGATAAAGATGTAGGTTTTCTTTTTTCTGTTAATGTGTAATCAAGACGAATGCACATTTACACCGCTATGCTCCCTGAAATGTATTGAAGAAATACTTTTGTGACTGTGCCCTGTGCTGATTTTTATGAAATTACCAAACTTAACCAATATATATTTACTGGATGGATATATTTTAAAACATGTTTGAGCACATAACTGAACTCACATATTTGAGTAGTAACCTTCAATAAGACCAAGGAACTGAAAAGAGTTGAGTACTGGGAATACAAGGTCCTTTTAAATGTGACCTGACTTTCGTGCAAATATAAGATCACACCTGTAGTGGTAACGGAGGACTGTGACTGATTTAGAAGCATAAAAACTGAAAAATATTGAAATAAATCAGATCAATGTTCTGGTGCTTTCACTGATGCAGTGGTCTTTGTATTAAAGAACTGCAAGCTTGGAGATGCATGACAGTTCATCAATTTCACTTTTTTTGTGAACCACATGTAATCAATTTTCACTAGTATTTAAAAATTTATATAACTATGTAAAATACCTCAAGAAAACATTTGACGTACAAAAGTCTAAATCAATTGCAATAATTTCACCCTGAATTGCAGCAAACTGAGTTTTACAACAAGAATATCCGTACTGTTTGCTGAAGTACTCAATACCTGGTCAGTACTTACCTATGAAGTTGCTTTACTGATAAACGTAGATTAATACCTGGCTTATTTAGCCCCTTTTGCGTCGAACTGATTGTACTTATTGCCTGCTTCTTACACCTTTTTGTGATGCTTGAGCAGGCCTACTGTGGGGTAAATAGAAGAATATATACCTCACGTTGTCCAGACTCGAGGGGAGGGAGAACTTACAGAACTATGGTACTGTATCTTCATGCTCAGTAAAGTCAACTGCAGAGAGACCCCTCATCATTCCACACCACAAAAATGAGACTTGGAATTTGTTTCTGACTAGGCCGGAGGTGATTATCACACAACGTTGTTCAATGGAGCATAGCTTGTGTTCTCTGCTGTGCAGAAAATGTATTGCCATCTTCTGAGTATACTTATGATAACATTTGTTCACAAAAAAATTAATCTGTACTTACTGACTAGTGTGCAAACAACTTCTGTATCATCTGTGAACAACACATTAAATTATTTGCCTGAAAGAAATACTTTTAAAAGCTAAATTTAATGGTTATGTCTTAGCAGCTATGAAGGAGCAATTCTTCACAGGAAATAGATTATTTGAATGAAACACTCAGAGAGGCTTTGCAGCTGTGGAAACTAGGTTACTGAATTTAAGTGATTCAGCACAATCATTAGAATTTCTGATATGTCCAAAGTCATTGCACCCAGATTTTTCAGATCACCCCTTGAATACAGGATGATTTGCAAAGAAGAAAATGAATGGAAATAAAAAGACTGCCTGGCAGCCTTTCCCCATCAAAATAAAAGACTAAATTCTGAAGTCGCTAACTAGTTCTTACTGCTATTTAGCAGATACAGCTTCAAGAGCAATAAATGGCATGTACTAAGAAAAGCAACCCAATGATGCATTCATGACCTTATACCAAACATCCTTCATACTCTAGCTTGACTGACAAGCATACAGATACGTTTCATGAACAAAAAATAGTATTTTCACTCTAAACAATTGATTGTGAGCAGTGAATTGCCAACAGCTGCTGGCTGCTGACCAAAGCCTTTCTGAGACCACTTATTTAAACCAAGTAGCTGCTAAAAATCTTACCTCCCAACAACGGCACTTATTCATTCCTAATGAATAATATTCCTGCGCTACTGTATTTGCTCCATGACATGAATGGGAACTGGTATGCCATAAGAAAAATGGTTAATATGTTTTTTTAATTGTTACTATTTAACAGTCTTTATCTTCATGTAAGTAATCCTGGGTCATATTTTTTTATATCTTTTCATTTGCAGCGTTTGAATGCACAGCATTTTATAAAGCATAGGGAATTTATTTGACAAGAATGATTTATTAGAATCACAGGATTTTCAGCATTGGAAGGGACCTCTAGAGAGTATGTAGCCCAACCCACACTGCTAAAGTAGGATCGACTAGAACACATTACACAGGACTGCCTCCAGATGGGTTTTAAGTATCTCCAGAGAAGGAGACTCCACAGTCTCTCTGGGCAGCCTGTTCCAGTGCTTTGTGACCTGCACAGTAAAGGAGCTTTTTCTCATATCTAAACAAAACTTCTTGTGTTCTAGCTTGTATCCATTGCCCCTTGTCCTGACACTGGGCACTACATAAAAGAGTTTGGCTACATCCTCCCTACACCTACCTGAGAGGTCTCCTCTCAGTCTTCCCTAGCCTAAACAATCTCAGTTCTCTTAACCTTTCCTTGTAAGAGAGATGCTCCAGGCACACAATCATTTTCAGTGCTCTATGTTCAGATTTTAGGTGATTATTTTCCTTTCATCACGTGAAAAAAAATTTAGTTTACATTAGAAAAACCCACTGTAGTAGAGAATAATATGTAATTTTACAACAAAAATACGGAATATATACACATCATCATAAATGTAATATGATAAACATTTGAGAACAGGTAAATACAGACTAAGAATCTACTCGCATCATATTTGGGCTATGTAGAACTACTAAATTCTAACCTGGAACAGTAATCAGAAGAATATAAATATTGATATTTACACTATAGTCTTCGCCTTGATAAAATGCAGTTTCTCTTGCTTTCTTTTACTTTTTTCCCTCAGCAGAGGGTGTACGTTCATTGATATCAAATGCTGTCAATAGGTGTCAGGTATATTGGCTGTATGTGTCAAACACCTCCAAAAAAGAAAAAGAATGCTAAAATGAAGGTATTGAATTGAGAAGTAAAATACTTGAGAATCAACTTATATTGTCATAGAATCATAGAACTATTCTGGCTGGAAAGGACCTCTAGCATCATCAAGTCCAGCCCACATCCCAACAGCTCCATAGATTCTAGACCAGGGCCTCAGGTGCTATAGCAACTGTTTTTTTTAGAAACCTGCAGGGACAGTGACTCCACAACCTCCCTGAGCAGCCTGTCCCAGTGCCCAACCTCTCTCTCAATGAAGAACTTCCTCCTAATATCCAATCTAAACTTCCCCTGACACAACTTGAGGCTATTTCCTCTCATCATATCATTAGTAATTTGGGAGAAGAGACTAGCACTAATCTCACTACAACCTCCTTTCAGGTAATTGTACAGAGCAATCTGGTCTCCTCTCAGCCTCCTCTTCTCTAGACTAAATAACCCCAGTTCTCTCAATTGCTTTTCATAAAGCAAGTTTCCAGGCCTCTTACCAGCCTCATTGCCCTTCTCTGGACCCGTTCCAGCACCTCAATGTCCTTCTTACACTATGGCACCCAAAATTGGGCATGGTATTCAGGATGCAGTCTCAGGAGTGCTGCATTCAGGAGCATAATTACCTACCTAGTCCTACTGGTTACACTGTTCCTGATACAGACAAGAATGCTGTTGCCCTTCTTGGCCACATAGGCACACTGCTGGATCATGTTCAGCCAGCTTTCAGCCAACACTCCTAGGTCCTTTTCCACCAGGCAGCTCCCTAGCTCCCTCTTCCCCAAGCCTGTAGTGCTGCTGGGGGTTGTTGTGACTGAAGTGCATGACTCAACTCTTGGCAGTGTTATACCTCATGCCATTGATGTCAACCATCACTCCAGTCTGTCCAAATCTCTCTGTAGTTCCTCCCTACCCTAAAGCAGATTGGTACTTTCACTTAATTTTATGTCACCTGCAAACTTACTGAGGGTACTTTTGACCTCCTCATCCAGGTCATTAATAAAGATGTTAAACAAGACTGGTCCCAAAACTGAACCCTGAGGGACACCTCTTCTGACTGGTCACCAACTGAATTTAACCCCATTCACCACAGCTCTCTGGGCTTGGCCATCCAGACAGTTTTCAACCCACACTTCGAAGCCATGAGCTGCAAGCTTCTCCAGCAGAACACTGTGGCAAATGCTGTCAAATGCCTGACTAAAGTCTAGGTAGACAACATCCACCACTTTTCCCACTAGGCCAGTAACCTGATCATAGAAGAAGATCAGACTGTTTAAATAGGGCTTGCCCTGTATGAACTCATGTTGCACAGGCCTTATCCCCTTGTCCTGCACTTGCCATGTGATCATCCAAAGATGAACTGTCCATAATCTTCCACAGTACTGAGGTCAGACTGACAGGCCTGAGTTCTCCAGATCTGCCATTCTTGTAGGTGGGTGTAACACTGGCAAGTTTCCAGGTAACCAAGACCTCCCTCATTAACCAGGACTGTTGATAAATGATGGAAAGAGGCTTGGTAAGTTCCTTCACCAACTCCCTCAACACTCTTGGGTGTATCTCATGCAGCTCCATAGACTTAATGGGTGTTCAGTTGGTTTAGCAGGTTATACATTACTGTTTACTTGATTATGGGGCGACTATACTGATGTCCAACCCTATACTCCAGCTCAGGTCACTCAATACAATGAGTATAGCTGGTCTGACTACTAAAGACTGAGGCAAACACGACATTACGTACCTCAGCCTTTTCCTCATCCTTGATAAAAATGTTCCCCCTCATGTCCAATAAAGGATGGAGACTTTCCCTGGTTCTTTTTTTTGTTGCCAATATATTTGTGAAACACTTTTTTATTATCTCTTGCAGCAGTGGTCAAGTTGAGTTCTAGCTGACATTTTACCACTCTAATGTTCTTTCTACATGACCTAACTAAATCCCTATACTCTTCTTGAGTAGCCTGCCCCTTCTTCCAAGGGTTGTAGTCTCTCTTCTTTCTCCTAAGTCGTGTCGGAAGCTCCTCATTCAGCCAGGCCAGTCGTTTTCCCCACCAGTTTTTCTTACAACACATGGGGACAGTCTGCTCCTGTGCCTTTAAGAGCTCCTTCTTGAAGAGAGTCCAGCCTTCCTGGACTCCTATGTCCTCCAGGACTGTACCTAAAAGGACTTTCTCAACCAGTGTGCTAAACAGGTTGAAGTCTGCCCTTCAGAATTCCATGGTAACAGTTCTGCTCCCCACCTCCTTACTTGTCCAAGTACTAAGAACTCTATCATTTCATGGTCACTAAACTCAAGACAACCTCTGAACACCACATCATCCACCAGTCTTCCCTGTAGGGAAACAAGTCCAGCAAGGCTGTTCCTCTAGTGGGTTCACTTACTTAGGATGTTCTCTTCCATACAATCCAGGAACGTCCTGGACTGTTTCATCTCCACTGTGCTATATTTCCAGCAGATGTCTTTTAAGTTGAGTTTCCTCACAAGAGCAAGGGCTTGTGATTTTGTGGCTTCTGCTAAAAATGCTATTGCTAAAAATGTGTCTAGTGTTTCATAACTACATCCTTACAAAAACAGAAGAGTTACAACCTCTCAGATCAAGTGGCACTAAAGTATCCAGTAACTTCTTTAAATTTCAAGTGCAAATTCTTAATATATTGTGCATGTTTAAAATTATATCTTTATGCTTAAGTAGTTCCAAAATAACTTTCATTGAAGTAAAAAAATCAGTTGCATGTCCTAACTAATTGAAAGCATTTTAATACAGAATAAACACATAGGAATTTCACCAGTGTTAATACATGCAAAGAAACATATAGTCTTGATACATTTATTCGTCTTTTGCGTTGTGATATACATCTAAAAATTAATGTACTTCTGATTAAATTAATTTCTCTGGCTATGGATATAGGTGCAAAAATCTATATATAATGAATATGTATATTTTTAGAAATGTGTATGCATACCTATACTTACCCTCATAGGCATAATATATACACACAAATATGTAACTCTCAGTTACTCAGAGAGCTATCCTGTGTGTAACAGAAAGAGACTACAAGAATCAGTTCTCTCAAAAAAAAGTACACATAGCATGAAATACTGATCATTTCTTCGTTAAGTCAAAGAAGAATTTCTTGCCTTTTTTTCTTCAGAATAAGAGTAATATGGATTTTTACATGATGTAGAGCTCTTACTCTTACAGTATCTATGCTGCTGATGAGTATCTAAGTACTCTTACCTATCTATGCTGCTGATGTTATTTCAAGGATAGAAAATATTCATTTTTATGCAGAATAATGCAATTCCATTTAAGAATACTGTTTACTTGAAAGTTAAAAGGATATAATACATTTTATAAGCATGGTCCCTTTCAATATAGAATAAATTTATAACTTTTATATTGACACAGTCAACTGACTATTTACAAGCAATTAGTAATACAAGCCAACTATCATGCAAATCACATCATGTGTCTGTATGTTCTGAATACTCCTACTTCCTATCAGAAAGATCAGTCTTTTGGGCTAATCTAAAATGTGAGTATTGCTAGAAGATTTCTCTCTTCAAGGAAAAGACAATTTGTTTATGTAAAGGTAGAGACTCTATAAATCATAAACCACTTTCTCAGCTAAAAACCATTAGATAAGTGTATATACAGATTTGACACTCTGTTTCCTTGTCTTTGACAGCCTCTTAGAAAGGATTAAATCTACAAGATCTGACTGAAGCTTTAAAAAATTCATCACAGAATATAATTGTTAAGCTTGTTTGCTGGGATAGCTTTAGAACAAAGATAATACTCTTCAAATGGAGATGAATTACTTTCTCTCAGAAGTTTATCACTAGTCTTGATCGAGTCTGCTTCTACAACTGAACAGTGACTTTCACAGAATCACAGAATATTAGGGATTGGAAGGCACCTCGAAAGATCATCTAGTCCAATCCCCCTGCTACAGCAGGATCACCTAGACCAAGCCACACAGCAACATATCCAGACAGATTTTAAACGTCTCCAGATGAGGGGAAGCCACAAACCCCCTGGGCAGCCTGTTCCAGTGCTCTATCACCCTCACTGTGAAGAAGTTCCTTCTCGTATTTATATGGAACCTCCTGTGTTCCAGTTTACAACCATTTCCCCTTGTCATATCACTAGATGACATTGAGAAGGGCCTAGCTCCATCCGCCTGACACCCACCCTTCAAATATTTATAGACACGTCCCCCACGTCCTTTTCTCCTATATTGCTCTTCAACAAGTCAGTCCCCAGCCTATACTGGGACCTGGGTTTGTTCTTGCCCAGATGCAAGACTTGCCTTTGTTATAGGTCACTCACTTTCTCCCCACCCAGCTCTCCAGCCTGTCCAGGTCCTACCGAATGGCAGCACAACCTACTGGGGTGTCAGTCACTCGTCCCAGTTTTGTGTCATCAGCAAACTTGCTGACAGTACTCTCTAATCCCATATCCAAGTAATTGATTAATAGATTGAATAGAACTGGTCCTAGTACAGACTCTTGGGAGACTCCACTAGAGACAGCTCTCCAACTAGGCTCTGTCCCATCAACCACTACTGTATGGCAAGAACCCCACTCAAATTCAGACTACAACACTGATACTGTGCAAAAAAGGTTGATCAGGACATCTCCACAGGCTTGTTACGGTTTTAACTTCAAAACTCCTTTTTCCCAGAGGAGCTTTGCAGCGGCCGGAAGGAAGAAGTCTCGGTGCAACTTTCAAACCACGCGGCAGCAGCAGAGTGTCTTCATTTCCCAGAGGAGCTTTGCAACGGCCGGAAAGGAGGAGTCTCGGCGCGACTCCCCTTCCAGTATTTAAGGGTAAGAGCCTCCAGGGGAGCACAGCGACCTGGAGCACAGCGAACAGGAGTAGGCTAACAGGATCATAGTAAGGCAGTTTGCATGGCAGTTCGCACAGGCAGGGCAAGCAGGTAGGGTTGCAGACACCGCTGTTAGGTCGTGTTTCTTTCTTGCTTTCAATCCTCGATCCCTATAACAGCAGGGGTGAATAATGAGATACGTAAGAGAATACTTGCTATTAACAGGTGGCTCAGGGATTGGTGTGAACAGAAGAACTTTGGGTTCTTTGATCACAGTGAAACATTTATGCATCATGGCTTGTTAGACTCAGGTGGTTTGCACTCACCTAATAAGGGTAAAAGGGCACTAGGCCACGGGTCGGCAGGCCTCATCAAGAGGGCTTTAAACTAGGATTGAAGGGGGAGGGGATGGTACTCAAGCCTCTCGGGAGGCAGTAGTGGATGGTGTATCCACTCTGGAAACAAATGTCTTTAAACTAGATTTGAAGGGCTGTGGGATGGTTGATGGGCGAGCACCAGTGGAGCAGAGCTCTGATCTTAAGGAAGAACAGGTGACTTCTTGCTGTCCTAGGGTGAGATC
>VXBP01007654.1:0-89315 GCA_013400115.1 Rhinopomastus cyanomelas
CCCTTCCCCCCCTTTTTTTGTGGTTTTTTTATTTATTATTAAAAATTATAAAATTATTATAAGATAATAATAGCTATATATAAGGGGCAACTCCCCCAATCGACTCCATAGACCCCCTCCCCACACTCCTCACCCCATCCTCCAACCCCAGGACCCCCGACTCTGGGGCTGCTGCAGGTATGGAGAGGGGGATTTGGGAGGGGGTTGGGGTTTTTTGGAGGTTGGGGTGTCCCTGGGCTGCCGAACTCTTATCATTGGGGTGAGGGCTATGGGTTTTGGGGGGGGTGTATAGAGGCTCCACTCCCTCTCCCTCCACCCCATAAATCCCCCCTCAACCCCTAACCCCGTGGTGTGAATAAAGCTACGTCTGGACCCCACTGCTCGTTCACTGTGGAGCGGCGGATCAATGTCTGGGTGGGTTATAGGGGATCTGGGGGGGCTTGGCTGCACCCCATAGGGGGGTTGGGAATCTGTAGTGTAGGTTCTGTAGGAACACCCATACCATGCAGACCCTGTAAGTGGGAATGTTGGCCACTATGACCCAATACAGGGATCGGGGTGTCTGTAGCAGACACGGGTGGCTTTGGGCATCTGTGGGTCGGGGTTGTCTGTAGGGGTGTCTGTAGGGGCATGTGGATCTACATGGGGTGGGAGTTGTTTATAGGAACGTGTGATTCTATATGGGATGGGGAGGTGTCTGTGGAGAAAACAGGTGAGTCTGGGGGGTACAGGTATCTATAGGGATTCTGAGTATGGGGGGGCCAGTGAATGGCCATAGTGGGGTATACAGGGGCTTGTGGGTGTCTGTAGAGGTACAGAGGCATCTATGGGGTATGTGGGTGACTGTAGAGGGTGTGGACATCTATAGGGCTGTGTATACGGGCAGATGGGTGTGAGTGTCTGCAGGGCTAGATGAGTGTCTGGAAGGGTTCAGAAGTGTATAGGGGTAGATGGGTGCCTATAGGGTGGGCATGAGTGCCTCTAGGGGTATGTGGATGTCTGTAGGGGTACAGAGGTGCCTATAGCAGAATATGGGTGCCTATATGCCTGCAGAGGTGCCTGTGGGGGGCATGCAGGGGTCTATAGGGTATATGAGTGCCTGTAGGGGTAAATGGGTGTCTATAGGAGTATATAGATGTCTGTAAGGGGGTTTATGGGTATCTATAGGGGTGCATCCGTGCCTATTGGGGTTCAGAGATGCCTATGGGGGGGGTACATGGGTGTCTGTAGAGGTTTATGGGTATCTGTAGGGGGATACGAACCTTTGTGGGAGTGTATGAGTGCCTGGAGGGGTGCAGAGATACATACGGGTGTCTGTAAGGAGTCTGTTGGTGCCTATAGAGTGAGTATGGGTGTGTGGAAGAGTGTAGGAGTGTCCATAGTGGTGCAGAGGTGCCTGTAAGGGTACGTGGGTGTCTATATATGGGTGCCTATGGTAGCACATAGGATCCTATAGGAGCATATGGGTGCCTATAGGGTGCTGAGATAGCTACAGGGTAGATCAATGCCTACAGGGTGCGTGGGTACCCATAGGCCTCTCTGGGGAGCTACAGGTGCCTCCCGACACCGGAACCCCTGAGGCAGGGGTTGGCGTTTCCCTCCCGGAGCCGTGTCGCCAAGGACCCGTCCTCCATTGAACTTCCGCTCTCCTTCTGGAGCCAGCGTAGGTGTCGGTTTCCGGGATGCGACTGTTTGCGTCGCTGGCCCTGCGGCTACTGCCCGGGACCCGGGCCGCTACTGGCCCCAGCTTGAATCCTGGTTCCGGACCCATTTACCAACAGGGGCAGCGCCCGGAACCCCGAACGCGCGAGTATTTCTACTGCATCGACCATCATGGGCGGGTACCGACAGCTAGGGGGGAACTGGGAGCACTGGGAGAGCTTTGTACCCCAGTGAGAGGGGGGATTGCGGAGGTGTGGGATCACTGCGGATTATTTGGGGGCGATTTGGGGTGTTCAGGGATGATCTGGGGGTGGGTGGCTTGAGATGCTTTGGGGAATTTTGGGTTGTCCTGGGGTGATTTATTTTTGTTTTGGGGTAACTTGCTATTTGGGGGTAACTCAAGACTGTTTGGCGGCGATGTGGGACAACTTTGGGTGTTTTGGGATTATTTGGGAGATATTTGGAGTGTTAGGGGATAATTTTAAGATATTTTGGATTGGTTTGGGATCATTTGGGGCAGCTGCAGTGTGGTTGGGCTGTTTCAAGGTGATTTTAGGATGTTTTGTGATTATCTGGGGGCAATTCATTATGTTCTTGGGCCAATTTGGGATGGTTTAGGATTATTCTGGGCAATTGGTGGTGGTGTGGTGGCAATCTGGGGTTTTGAGGATGATTTTTGGGCAATCCAGGGTAATTTGGGGTGATCTGGGGTGTCAGTGCCAGGCTCAAGGTTAGAGAATGGGATTCCTGGTGGTTTGAGGTTTTTTTTCTTGCAGCTTTACCTGGACGACACCAAAGTGAAGAATTTCATCACCTGCTTCAAAGGTAGTGGGATCCACCCAAAATGCTTCACCTGCCCCACTGCCCTTCATTGTGGTCTCAACCAGGATCTGATCCTTAATTAGGAGCTCATCCTTAATTTGGATTCAATACTTAATTGGGGTTTCATCCTTAATTTGGATCTGGTCGTTATTTAGGGCCTTGTCTTTAACTGAAGTTATCACCAAGGGAAGCCATGCTTGACCAACCTGATAGCCTTTGGTGAGGGCAAAGCTGGTAGATAGGTGATGGCAGAGCGGTGGATGTGGTCTCTCTTGACTTCAGTAAGGCATTTGATACAGTCTCACACAGTGTCCTCGGAGCCAGACTGTGGCTGTGTGGACTGGATGATTGGGTGGTGAGGTGGATGGTGAACTGGCTGCAGGATAGAAGCCAGAGAGTGGTGGTCAGTGGGAGAGAGTGTAGTTGGAGGCCTGTATCTAGCGGAGTGCCCCAAAGGTCGGTGCTGGGACCGGTCCTGTTCAATCTATTCATTCATGACTTGGATGAGGGATTAGGGTGCACTGTCAGCAAGTCTGCTGATGACACAAAGCTGGGTGGTGTCACTGACACCCCTGCAGACTGTGCTGCCATTCAGCGAGATCTGGACAGGCTGGAGAGCTGGGCAGGGAGANCCTTATTAATGTCTGTAAGTATTTGAAGGGTGGTTGTCAGGAGGATGGAGCCAGGCTCTTCTCAGTGTCATCTAGTGATAAGATGAGGGACAATGGGTGTAAGCTGGAACATAGGAGGTTCCAATCAATATCAGAAGGAACTTCTTCCCAGTGAACAGGCTGCCCAGGGGGGTTGTGGAGTCTCCTTCACTGGAGATGTTCAAGGCCCGCCTGGATGTGTTCCTGTGTGACCTGGTCTAGGTGATCCTGCTGTGGCAGGGGGATTGGACTAGATGATCTTTCAAGGTCTCTTCCAATCCCTAATGATTCTATGATAATGATTCTATGATCAGGATCTGACCTTTAATTGGGACCTCATCCTTATTTAGTGCCATCCTTAATCAAGGTCTAACCCTTAACTAGGGACCAAACCTTAATTGGGATCTGATCCTTAATTAGAACCTCATCTTTAATTGGGGTCCTAATCAGGATCTGATACTTAACTGGGACCTGATCCTCAGTCAGGATCTGATCCTTAACTGGGATTCAACCTTTCACTGGCTTCTCATCCTTTATTGGGCTCTTAATTAGGATCTAATTGTTAATCAAGATCAAACCCTTAATTAGGATCCAGTCCTCAACTGGGATCTGACCTTTAATTTAGGTCTTCATTAGAAAATTCCCAACACAGCATACTGTTACAAATGGCTCCATTTCCCCAGGGGTAATCTCCCAACCACCTTGGAGGGTCAGTTCCCCCCAGAGTGGGATATCCACTCTAGGGTAATTATTTCACCTCTGATTAATCACCACCCCCATCTCATCCCACCAGACACCTCCTTCCTCACCTTCTTCTTCACCCACCTGGAACCCAACCGCAGCGGCCGCTACGAGACCCATTTCCCCTTCCTCTCCCGCTGCGGCCGCGAGCGAAACTTCCTCCGCTGTGAGGACCAACCCATTGTCTTCACTGACTTCCTGCCGGCCACTGATGATGGCCACCATGGCTTCCTCTCCTACTGCGGTGCCGGCCACAGCCTCACTGTCCCCTTCGAACCACAGCAACTCATCATGTCACCCGATAATGGGCGGCTCTACCATCCAGCACCTGCCCGGGGAGGTGGCATTGGGCTGGTGAGGTCAGCGCTAGCTCTCGAGTGGAGCCCCTGCTTTGAGTACGGCCATGGGCCAACGCGGCCACCCACCCATTTCAACTGGGAAGGGCAGCGCTACCAGCTCACCCAGGAGCTGCTGCCACTGCTTCGCAGTGACAGAGGGCTCCCAGAGGTGGGGACTGCGGTGCCGGGAGCAGGGTGAGTCAGGGAGATGGAGCAGCAATGGATTTCACTCATTAAAAGACGTCTGACCGCACTGGCTGAGCCCTCAACACTGGGATCTGGGGTAACAGGGGGTGGTAGTTGAGGGTTGACTGGTCACCAATGGATTCCACCATCACCAACCTGGAAGAACCAGCAATACCAGGGACCAGACTGCCCATCACGGTGTGGAAAAACACCGGAATGAGGAAACAGCAAATTTGGGGACCGAAAAAAAAGGGTTGGAGGGGATGAGAAAGAATTTGGAAGGCTGAAAGCTCAGAGCTATAGGGTGAAGTAGTCGCGGGCACCATGATGGCAGAGGCTGGTGGTCCAGATGGTGCCAGCTCGGCCAGAATCTGCCAGCATCTGTCCAAGCTCGGCCCTCACAGTAGCCAAACGTTCTTCATCCACGGCAGCCTCCAAGAAAAGTCCAGAGGAGGCGAAAGGCGGCCCCTCAGCAAAGCAGTCGGTGGGATACGGGTAGATGACGAGGGATAAATCTGTCAAGACCACAGTTCTCCGTAGCAGATTCTTGAGCCCCACCACAGACAAGGGGTTTCCAAAAATTCCCAGAGAGCGGAGCCGGGAGCAGCGGCAGAGTGTTGGGAGCAGCAGGTCCAGCGCAGAGTCAGTGAGGTGGCACTCAATGAGGTCCAGGTGGAGCAGTGAGGCTGAAGATTCCTCCAGGAGGCTCCGGAGTGGCTGGAGAAGCTCCTCGGAGAAGAAGTGGCCACTCAGGTCCAGTTTCCGCAGCACTGGAGCATGGTGGCTCTGGCACAGAAAGGTGAAGTCACTGGCCAGGAGGGAGCAGTAGGCCAGTTCTAGGCTTTCCAGAGGTGTCTGCAGGTCACTGCCAGTGAGAAGAACAAACCATGACCTTCTCCTTTAAATCCCAAAGCTGAGAGAACCCCAAAATTTCCAAAACTTCTCATAGGGTTGGAAGGGACCTCCAAACGGCATCTAGTCTAACACCACTATGACAAGCAGGGCCATCACTCCCTAGCCCAGACTGTCCAGAGCCCCATCAAGCCTGACTTTGGATTTCTCCACCAGCCTGTTCCAGGGATCCACCACCATCAGTTTAAAGGACATTTTCCTGATGTCCACCTAGATCTTCCCTTTTCCAGCTTAAAACCATCACCCCCATCCTACTGTTCCCTACCCTTGTAAGCAGTCTTCCTCAGCCACCTTACAGGGCCATTTCAGGGATTGCAAGGTCTCTAACATCCTGCCAGATCCTCCTCTCCAGGCTGAACACCCCCAACTCTCTCACCCTGTCCCCTGAGCAGAGGGGCTCCAGCCCCTCAGATCATTCCCACGGCCATGCAACTTACCTGAGGACCTGCTTCAGTTTCCCCGAAAGCCTCGAGGACCCCAAGCTGAGCTCCTTGAGGCCCTGCAACTTGCCCAGGAGAGCAGCCAAGCGCTGCAGCCCTGCGTCAGCCACCCGCCGGGTGTCCACATTGCTGTAGGGCAGCCGGAGGCTGAGGAGGTCACGGAAGCCGGTGAGCTGGGGCAGAACAAGGCAAAGCCCCGGCAGCCCCAGGTTATTGAAGCGCAGATCGATACGACGCACACCAGTAGGTTCCAGTGCTTCCAGTAAGCTATTGATGGCAGCCGCTGAGAGCTCCTCGGCGTGGAAATCACGGCAGCGCAGGCGCAGGGGGCCACTGGAGCGCAGGGCACGGCGCAGGACCCCCAAGGAGGTGCCATTGACGAAGAGGTCAGTGCGGATCTCCACTCCAAAGGGTTGAGGAGTGGTAGGAGAAGCCTGCCGGGGGCCTTTGCGACGCTTGGAGCCCCGTTTGGGGCCACAGGGTTCAGAGAGAGCCAGGCAGGCTTTGGCTACAGCCACGGTGCCGGACCAGAGGCTCAGCCCCTCGGGGCTGCGGTCGGGTGAGTCCGATTCAGACTGAAGACCAGTCATGTCCAGCAGATGCAGGCGGCAGCGGCTCTCACTGAGAGGGAAGAGAAGAAACCAGTGAAATCGTGGAATGCAGGAATGGGTTGGGTTGGAGCTCAGAGATCATCCAGAACCAACCCAATGTCTTCAACCAGAGCAGGTTGCCCAAAGTCACTTCCAGGGATGATGGAACAGGTACAGCCTTCCTGGGCAACATGTTCCAGGGCCTCAGCACCCTCACAGAGAGGAATTTCTACCTCAGATCTCATCTCAATCTCCTCTCTTTGAGCTTGAACCAGCCCCCTTGTCCTATCACTGGGGTCCCCTATTACAAGCACTTCTCCAGCTTTCCTGGAGCCCCTTCAGGCTGCTAGAAAGTCCCTCTAGAGGAACCAACCCACCTCCCTCAGGCTGTTCCCATAGCAGAGGGGCTCCAGCCCTTTGATCATCCTTGTGGCCTCCTCTGGACTTGCTCCACCAGTTCCACATCCTTCTTGTACTAGGGACTCCAGGACTGGCTGCAGGACCCCAGGTGGGGTCTCAGCAGAATACGGGGCCAATCCACTCCCATGACCTACTGGTGACACTTCTGATCCAACCTAGGATCCAGTGGGATGTGCAGAACTTAGATGGAGCTCCTCACCCACCAACCCCAGAAAACCCTTCTCCTTGGGGCTGATCCCAACCCACTCCCCATCCTTTGTGCTTTGGGTCACCCCAGCCCCAGTGTAGGACCTTGCTGAACCTCTGACTGGTTCTCACTGGTGCCAACTGGGAGCCTCAGGTGGCCTCTGAGGAGGAAGAAAAGGGATCTTGGGACATTGGGAACCCCAACACTCACCTCACCCCAGCCCATGACTCCTCCATCACGTGCTGGAGCTGAGTGACAACAGCTGAGACAACGGCCTGGATGCAGGGTTTACTGGGATTCTCCTCCAGGTTCTGACGTCCCAGTAAGCGCTGGAAGGCCAGAACTGGGAATGGCCATGAGGTCACCAGATCGTGAAGGGCCAGCGTGCGGCCATCGAGGAAGGCAGCGCGGAACAGGACGGGGTAGAGCTCTGCAGGGAGGGCCAGCAGGGCCCGGCGGGCTGTGGGGCGGTGGCTCACAAGGCAGCGGGCGCACAGGAACACCAGTGAGTCCATGGTGCCCTCTGAATGGGGACGGGAAAGATTGGGAAATCCCTCCCATGTGACTCCCAGATGCCATAAGGAGCGTGGGGTGGCCCCACAGGGCATCATGGGGAGCTCCTATAGACCACCCTAATGCAGACCCTAATAGAGGGGCAACCCACAGTGCCACCAAAACCAGCACACCCCGCACAGAGATCCCGTGTAACCCCGCTAAATCTGCTGCTCCCTCACAGGGATCCCCCCAGATCCCTCCTAAACCAGCACAGGAACACCAGTGAGGTGTACCCTGACTGGGAAATGGGCTATGGGGGAAAGACTAGGAATACCCTTCCAAGTGGCTCAAGGATGCCATAAGGGGTGTGGGGTGGCCCCACAGGGCATCTTCTGTGCATCTCAGGGATGTCCTAGAGCTCATCCTAATGCTGACTCTAATATAGGGGCAAGCTACAGCCCTACTAAAACAGACCCCGCCCCCCTTATGGGAACCCCAAGTAAACCCTGTAAACCAGTCTCCCCTTCACAGAGACTCCCCATAACCGCCCAACCCATCACTACCATCTCCAGGGACCCCCTATAACCCCCTCCCCAACCACTCCTGCCCCTCTCAAGAACCCCACAGCTCCTCGCCTCCAACCTAGTTCCCATCTCACAGGGACCCTCTATAACGCCCCAACTCAGCTCCCCTCCTCTCTCAGGGACCCTGCAGCCCCCCAATCCACTTCTCCCCACACAGGGAGCCCCTATAGCCCTCCCACCCATCCCCACCAGGGACCCCATAGTCCCCCCAATTCCAAACACCCCCTCACAGGGACCTCCCACAACCCGCTAACCCAGACCTTCCCGCACTACAGGGCACCCACAGTCCCCTTACTTCAAAGCCACCCTAAACCCTGATCCCCCTCACAGGGACTCCCGAAAACCGCCCACCCCTCTACTCACCTCCTTCTCCCTCCCTCCAGCGACGATTCCGGCCATGCGCGTTCCTCATCCCGCTCTCTCATCCAATGAGAGAGCGGGGTCCGCCCATCCCCGCCCCTTCTCTCTTTTCTATTAGCTTGTTGCGCTGCCCGTCAACGCTTCTCGCCTCGCTGTTGGCTGAGGTGCGGAGAGAGCGGGAGGTTCGCGGTGTTGGCGCCATAGTGAGGCCTAGGTGGCCTTTTGAGGGGGTCCTGGGGCCTTCTGCGACCTTCTCCGCCCCTTGTCCCGGCCATGGAGCGGCAGCGGGAGTTGAAGGCATTACTGAAGCGCTGGGAAGCAGATTTTGTGCGGGAGCAGAGGAGAAAGCCCGGACAGGTGGGATTGTGGGAGTGGGATGGGGGTTCAGGGGGGCCTTTCCATAGGGTTTCTCCAGGGGGTTGGTCTGTGGGGTTTCTCCATAGATCTCTTTCGTGGAGTCCCTTCATAGGACATTTCCATGGGGCTTCTCCCTAAGGGTTTCTCTGTAGAGTTTCTCTATAGGGCTGGTCCGTGAGGTTTCTCTATGAGGTCATTCAATAGGATTTTTCCATATGGTCATTCTGTAAGATTTCTCCATAGGCCCATTGCATAAGGCGTCTCCATGGGGTCCCCCCATAGGACATTTCCATAGGGCTTCTCCACAGGGTTTCTCTGTAGGGCTGTTCCATAGGGTTTCTCCAGGGGTGCTCTCCATAGGTCATTCCATACGGTTTCAACATAGTGTTATTCTCTAGTGCTTCTCTGTAGGGTTTCTCCATAGGTCTTCTGCTTATGATAATTCCATAGGATTTCTTTATAGGGTTTTACTATGGAGCTGTTCAATGGGGTTTCTCCATATGGTCATTCCATGGGGTATATCTGTAATGCTTTTCCATGAAGCCATTCCATGGGTTTTCTTTAGGCTTTTCCATCTGGTCATTCCATAGGGGTTTTCTGTAGGACAATTCCATGGAGTTTCTCCATAGGGCTATTCCGTGAGGCTCCTCTATAAGGCTTGTCCATAGAAACATTCATTGGGGTTTCTCGGTGAAGATTCTCTATATGAAACCTCCATAGGGCCATTCTCTGGGGCTCCTCCATGAAATTTTTCCATAGGGTCTTTTTACAGGGCTTTCTCCCCCTCTACTCTGCCCTGGTGAGACCACACCTGGAGTATTGTGTCCAGTTCTGGGCTCCTCAGTTCAAAAGGGATGTGGAGCTGCTGGAGAGGGTCCAGCATAGGGCAACGAAGGTGATGAAGGAGGTGGAGCACCTCCCTTATGAGGAGAGGCTGAGGGAGCTGGGTCTCTTGAGCTTGGAGAAGAGGAGACTGAGGGGTGATCTCATTAATGTCTATAAATATTTGAGGGGTGGGTGTCGGGAGGATGGAGCTGGGCTATTCTCAGTGTCATGTAGTGACAGGACAAGGGGCAATGATTGTAAGCTGGAACACAGAAGGTTCCACATCAACCTGAGAAGGAACTTCTTCCCAGTGAGGGTGATGGAGCACTGGAACAGGCTGCCCAGGGTGGTTGTGGAGTCTCCTTCACTGGAGATGTTCAAGACCTGCCTGGATGTGTTCCTGTGTGACTTGGTCTAGGTGATCCTGCTGTGTCAGGGGGATTGGACAAGATGATCTTTCGAGGTCCCTTCCAATCCGTAATGATTCTATGATGCTTAGTGAGGTTTCTCTATAGGACATTTCCACAGGGTCATTCCGTAGGGCTTTTCCATTAATTCATTCCATAGGGCCATTCTATAAGGCTCCTCCTTGGGGCTTCTCCATGGGGCTGTTCCCTGAGGCTTTCCCATAGCACAGGGCCATTCCACAAGGTTCCGCCACAAGACCTTTCCATAAGGCCTCTCTCATTCCTAAACAAACCCCAACAGCAGAGACACCCCAGAATTAGAAACTGCCATGAGGCTGCCCCAGCTTCTCCCCAAAAAACAAGGTCAAAACACCCACAAGAGTAGAAAATACAGAGAATTTCCTCACTTGCACTAAATAACCATCTAAGTGGGGTTTTCTTACAGGCGGACATTGAGGCAGCCCCAGAGGACACCAGGCGTGAGTGTTACCACTCTGTGGGGTTTTTTTGGGGTGGATGCACATCATTGGGGGTCTTTGGGGACACTCAGGGTGAGTTCTTGCTGTGGGGATCACTGGGGTCATCTAGATGTGCCCAAACCCTGAAATTTGGCCCCCTTTTAGGGCTCTACAGGGAGTACAGGAGACTCAAGAAGCAGAATGAGGGGTTGGATCCTGCTCAGGTCAGCCTATCCCATCACCCTGCAGCCCAGGAGACCCCAAACACGAAGGTACTAGAGAAACCCCCTAACAAGGCACCAATTTAACAAGCTTTGGGGTTTCATGGTTTGGATTTAGCAGATTTTGGGATCCAATGATTCAGATTTAGCAGGTTTGGGGTTAATGGTTCAGATTTCATAAATTTCTGTGTGTAGTGTAGGGGAAAGGGACTTGGGGGTCCTGGTGGACAGCAGGATGACTATGAGCCAGCAATGTGCTCTTGTGGCCGAGAGGGCCAACAGCATCCTGGGGTGGATTAGAAGAGGGGTGGTTAGCAGATCAAGAGAGGTTCTTCTCCCCCTCTGCTCTGCCCTGGTGAAACCACACCTGGAGTATTGTGTCCAGTTCTGGGCTCCTCAGCTCAAGAGGGATGTGGAGCTGCTGGAGAGAGTTCAGCGTAGGGCAACGAAGATGATAAAGGAGGTGGAGCACCTCCCTTATGAGGAGAGGTTGAGGGAGCTGGGTCTCTTTAGCTTGGAGAAGAGGAGACTGAGGGGTGACCTCATCAATGTCTACAAATATTTGAG
This sequence comes from Rhinopomastus cyanomelas, assembly GCA_013400115.1. NCBI lineage: Eukaryota > Metazoa > Chordata > Aves > Bucerotiformes > Rhinopomastidae > Rhinopomastus > Rhinopomastus cyanomelas. Next base: position 11,223 of record VXBP01007654.1, read on the forward strand.
GGGTGGGTGTCGGGAGGATGGAACTGGGCTGTTCTCGGTGTCATGTAGTGATAGGACGAGGGGCAGTGGTTGTAAGCTGGAACACAGGAGGTTCCACATTAACCTGAGAAGGAACTTCTTCACAGTGAGGGTGACAGAGCACTGGAACAGGCTGCCCAGGGGGGTTGTGGAGTCTCCTTCACTGGAGATATTCAAGACCCGACTGGACGGGTTCCTGTGTGACTTGGTTTAGGTGATCCTGCTGTTGCAGGCGGATTGGACTAGATGATCTTTCGAGGTCCCTTCCGATCCCTAGTGATTCTGTGTCTTGGTGGATTGGATCAACAGGTTTTGGGGATTAATGATTCAGATTTAACACTTTTGGGGTTTTAACAGCTTTAGGAAATTTAGGACTTTGGACTTAGCAGGTTTGGGGGATTTAATGGTTCAGATAAAATGAATTTCTGGGATTTACTGGATGGGATTTACTGAGTTTCAGGTGCCTGATTCCGATTCTTGGGGCTCACACCTCAACCGGCAGTCAAAAGCCCCTGGGCCAAGCCCCCGCATCATTCGGGAAGCTTCAGCTCAGTATTATGGGATGAAGCTCAAGTCCAAACTGGGAGCTGCTGGCAAGGTCAGGGCTGGTGACATTTTCCCCCTTCTCTTGCTAGGGACCCTGGAAAATGGTAGAAAGCCCCAAAATTTGAGCCCACTCCTACCTAAGTCCCCCAAAATTGCAGCTTCCTCTTCCAGAGATCCCAAAACTTGCAGAGACCCCATAAACATGAGCTCTCTTCTACCTAAATCCCCCAAGATTGCAGCCCCCTCTTTCCAGAGCCCCCAAAATTGCTGAGATCCCCCAAAATCTCGACACCCTCCTGCCTGAGCCCCTGAAAACTTGCAGAAATCCCCCTAAACCTGGGCCCCCTCCTACCTGAATGCCCCAAAATTGCAGGTCCCTCCTACGTAAATCCCCCTAAAATTGCAGAATCCCCTAAATCTGAGCCAAATCCTACCTGAACTTCCCCCAAATGCAGCCCTCTACTTTCCAGAGCCCTCCAAAATTGCAGAAATCCCCCAAAACCTGAGCCCTCTTCTACCTAAATCCCCCCAAAATTGCAGCGACCCTCAAAACCTGACCCTAATCCTATCAGAGACACCCCGGAATCTCAACATATTCCTGCTCAAGCCCCACCCTATTATTGAAGTAGGGGTAACAGGGGGTGGGGACACCCTAATACACCACCAAAGATCCTATTAGGTTTGGGATGGAGGAGGCTGCAGCAGATCTGACCCCCTTTTGTCCTTCCTCTCCCACTTCCCAAACCCAGGAGCCACCTCTGACCCCGAGGAGACCCCCAGTTCCCAAGAAGATCCCAACGCTGCCCAAAATCCCAATACATCCAGCAAAAAGCAAGAAAACCCCATCAGAACCTTCACTGGGAGTGGGTAAAGAGGAGGAAGAGGAGGAGGTTGGCCTCCTTCCTCCCTCGGTGTCAGGGTTGGCCCCCCTCATCCTCACCAGGGGCCTGAAGCCACCGCCACCACCACCATCATCTTCCCCTCCCGCAAAATTCCAGCGGCTGAAGCAGACAGTGGCAAGGAGACTGGGAACACTGGATCCAGACTGGTTGAGGAGGTGCCAGGGGTCACCCAGCAGGGATGAGGCCACTGCGATGGAGCCGGGAGAGGTGAGGCAGGACCCCATGGAGCAGGAACAGGCTGTGATGGTCAACAGACTGGGAACACTGGACCCAGACTGGTTGAGGAGGTGCCACGTGGCACCCAGCAGAGACAAAGACACTGGGATGGACCCAGCAGAGGTGGAAAAGGACCCTCCAGAGCAGGAACGGCAAGATCTCAGGAGGAAAAGGCCACGTAGAGACAATGCAGAAGCTCTGGTGAAGCTCCATCATTTGGTTGCAAAGGAGGAGGAGGAAGAGCAGGAGGCAGCCCCTAAAAAGAGTAGGAAGGTCCAGAAAACCCCAAAAATCCCAGAAGAGCTGAAAGAGAAGGAAAAACCCAAAGGAACCCACAGAGCCAGGTGAATTGTTCCAAAAGGCTACAATCAAGCTGCTTTTTCCCAGTTTCTTGGAGTTTTTTACATGATTTATTGTTACTTATTAATATTTATATTTCATTATTATGTCCCCTATAAATAAGTTTGGGGTTTTTTTCTCCAGCTCCATTTCTTCATTTGTTATTTTTGTCTCCAAAGTCCACAGAAATCCCAGTGATTCCTCAATTTGAGGTTTTTTTGGCCTCAGGATCAGCAGGCTCACCCCGAATTTTTCTCCCTTCAGAGCCCCTCGGCAAAGTGACGGCAACTTTGTTCGGCTCAACCTCAGGAAAAAAATCTATGTCCAAGGTCCTGCCCTGCGGGGAATTCACCTTCGCAAGCAGGTACTGGTCCCCAAGCCCCCAAATTCACCCTTCCTTTCCTCTGTTTTTCCCCTTCCCCCCCCACCAATTCCCCCTTTCCCCCTTCCTTCATGGCCCAACTCATCTCCCTAAAAATTAGGGTTTTACCAACAACTCCCCAGTAATTAACAGGAAAATCCTTAATTAATTCTCAGGACACCAAGAGGAAGAGAAATCCCTTTAGTTTTTAACCTCTAGGCCTAAAAAAAGCCTCTGAAACCCAAAAATCATCCATTTCCCTTGAAATTTACCCCACATCCCTAATTTTAATCAAAACAAACCCCGTTTCCTCAGATGCGGAAGCAGAAGTGGCGGAAAAAATTCCAGCATTCGGCCTCCCGTGACCGAAGCTCTGACCTCTGTTTCCGCTGTGGGGCAACAGGACATTGGGCATCGACCTGCCCAGGTGGGTTCAGTTTCGATGTGGCATTTTCCCACCTTCCCAGTGGGACTTTTTTAGGGGGAAGAGACCCAACTGAGATTTTTATTGTGGGTTTAAGGCTCTGCCAACAGTCTGCCGAAAGATAAAGAGGAGGAGGAGGAGGAGGAGGCAGAGGTTTCTCTACCCACCCTGGAGGAAGTGGCTCGTCAAACCAACTCTGTATGCCGAGACCTTCCTGGTGAGGCTCTGGGATCAACTCATGGACATGTGGGATCTTGTGAGGTCCTTGGAATTTCCACGTTTGGCTTTTTTCTGTTGCTCTTCTCTTTCCATTTTTCCCTTTCCCCTGCCCTTTCCTTTTTCCTTTTTCCCTTTCACCCTCCTTCTCCCTTTTTCCATTTTTTCCCCCTTCCAGTCTTCTATTTCCCTTTACATCAACTTTTTTTGGGATCCAAAACTGTGCCAGGACAATGCTTCCTCCACCTAAAATTCTGTTTGGTACCCCAAAACCCTCTTGGTGGATCCCAAAACACTGATGAGTGCCCCAAAAAGCTCCTGGTGGGTCCCAGCTCCTCCTTCATCCTCCAGCAGCAAGCAGAAGCACCAATGGAAACCCATCCAACTCTGTTTTAGGGCCACCAATGTCCCCAGACATGTGGAAGCCCTCATACGAGCCACCCACTATCCCAAACCCTGTGGAACCCTTCTTCCACCCCGAGGAGGTGCAAGGTGAGACACTGGGAGTGGGATCAGCGATGTTTGTCCCCTTCTGTTCCCTCCTGTCCCCTCTTTGAGGCTTCCTTCCCCCAACCCCCACAGAGACCCCACGGGAGGTGCTGGATGCTCTGCGGGCCCTGGGATACAGCTCATTCCGCCCTGGCCAGGAGGCAGCCATCATGAGGATCCTCTCAGGTTTGGGGTTTGACCTTCCCACCACTCTTCTCCCGCTCCAACAAAACATTGACCCCAAACAATGTCTCCAAACCCTCGTTTCCCCCAGGTTTGTCCACCCTGGTGGTTTTATCAACGGGGATGGGCAAATCCCTCTGCTACCAGCTCCCTGCTTACCTCTACCACCAGCGGTCCCAGTGCATCACCCTGGTCATCTCCCCCTTGGTGTCCCTCATGGATGACCAGGTAACCATCTTTTTTCACTCCAAACCCACCCAAAACCCCAAAAACCTGGGATCTCAAGGCTCACCCAGCTTCTCCAGATCTCAGGGTTGCCACCGTGCCTGAAGGCCACCTGCATCCACTCCAACATGACCAAACCCCAAAGGGAAGCAGCCATGGAGAAGGTGAGGAGACACCTAAGGATCCCCGATTTCCCAGTCCCACCAGTTTGGTGTTGGATAAATGGGTCAAACCCCTTTCTGCTGACCCCATAGGTGAGGGGTGGTGAGGTGCAGGTGCTGCTGCTCAGCCCCGAAGCACTGGTGGGTGGCAGCGGGTCAGCAACTGGTTGGCTCCTCTCTGCTGGTCAACTCCCACCAGTGGCCTTTGCCTGCATTGATGAAGTTCATTGTCTCTCCGAGTGGTCCCATAATTTCCGGCCCTGTTACCTCCGGCTCTGTAAGGTATGAGAAGACCCCAAATCCCAACCCTACAGAACTCAGCACCATCAGGACCCCTTTTTTTTTAATATATAGAATTTTGGAGGTTTCCTTGGGTTCCACAGAATAGTACCTTCAGGATCTCTCTTTCCTGTGGGGCTTTATGGGGTTCCATAGGTTCTCCACAATGTCACTGTCAGAATCCCTCGGTTTTATGGGGTTTTGGGGATGTTCCTCTTGTTATCTGCAATAGCACCATCAGGATTGCTCTTTTTTATGGGGGTTTATGTGGCTTCTCAGGTTCTCCGCAGTAACCTGGGTGTCAGCTGCTTCCTGGGGCTGACAGCCACAGCCACCGTGGCCACTGCACAAGACGTGGCACAGCAGCTTGGTGTGGCGGCGCAGGAGGGGCCAATGGTGCGATGCTCCACGGTGCCGTCCAACCTGCACCTCTCCGTCTCTGCTGACAAGGACAGGGATCAGGTAGGGACAAGTGATGGGGTGAAAGGTAAGTGAGTCTTCCACGAGTGAGAACATCCTGCGTCTCTGGAAGGGGGTGGATCTTCTAGGAGAGAGAAGATATTTGCCCTCTGGAGGAGGTGAATCTTCCCATAGAGAAGATCCTTGACCTCTAGATGGGGGTGGATCTTCCAGAGAGAGAAGATCCTTCATCTCTGGAGGCGTTGGATCTTGCAGGAGAGAAAAGGACATCTTTGACCTCTAGAACGGGGTTGATCTTCCAGGAGAGAAGATCCTGGGTCTGTGGAGGAGGGGAAATCTTCCAGGAGAGGGATTATGACCCTTGACCACTGGATATAGATCTTCTCCCCATTTTCCACCTTGCAGGCTCTTGTCTCGCTGCTGACAGGGGAGCGCTTTGGCCCCCTTGACTCCATCATCATCTACTGCACACGGAGAGAGGAGACAGTCCGCATCGCTGCCTTCCTCCGGACCTGCCTTCACAGCAGGTCACAGGAACCCACCAGAGCCACAGAGCTGCTCCAAGGTGCCCCCAAGAAACCAAAAACAAAGGGTACGAAGCACAAAACCACCCCAAAACACCCTGTTTGGCAAATCCTTAGAGAACAAACTGCTCGTTTCCATCCCAAATGCAATTCCCAGATGGATTTCCGTGATAGAAATGTCATGGAAAATCCTCCTTTCGACATTTTCATCCCAGCCAAGAGCAGCAAACAGCCCCCAAAGTGGTCAGCGGACGCTTATCATGCGGGATTATCCCCAGCGGAACGTCGGCGCGTCCAGAAGAGTTTCATGAGTGGGCACCTGCGGCTAGTGGTGGCCACAGTGGCCTTTGGGATGGGATTGGATAAAGCTGATGTCCACGGAGTCATCCACTACAACATGCCCCGGAATTTTGAGACCTATGTGCAGGAGATTGGCCGGGCAGGGCGTGATGGGGAGCCTGCTCACTGCCACCTCTTCCTGGATCCAGAGGTGAGGGTTTGACTCAGGGTCGGAGGGTGTCCTGAAATTTAGGAGAATTTTCTGTAAATGTAGGGGTTTTTTCCTTAAATCTAGGAAGGTTTCCTAGTACGTTTAGGGTGGAGGCTCCATAAGTTTAGGGGGGGAGAGTCCATACATTTGAGCAGGATTTCTATAAATGTAGGGGGTTTTCCTGAAATTTGAGGAGGACTTGCTGAAATTTGGGTAGGAATCCTTAAGTTTGCAGGGGTCTTCCATAGATTTAGGGAGGCATTCTTATAAATTTGAGGAGGTTTCCCATGTGTTTTGGGGACTTTTCCTTAAATTTAGTAGAGTTTCCATCAATTTGGAGGATTGTCCTGAAATTTGGAGGGGGTTTTCTTCAATTTATTAGGTTCTCCATAAGTTTAGAAAGTTTTTCCTTTAAATTAGGGTCGTTTCCATAAATTTTGGAAAGGCTTTCTGTAAATCTAGGGTGTTTTCCTTAAATTTGGGGGGATGTTCCTTAGTTGTGATTTGTTCCATGAATTTAGGGGGGCTTTTCATAAATTTAGGAGGCTTTTCAATAAATTTATGGAGGGGTTTCCTAAAATTTTGGGGTGATTCCTTAAATTTGGGGGTTCCTTAAATTTACAAGGGTTTTCCCTAAACTAGTAGAGTTTTACATAAATTTAGGAGGGTTTTCCTGAAGTTTGTAGGATTTTCTTTAAACCTGAGTTGTTTTTCCATTAATTTAGAACAATTTCCTTGAATTGAGGGTAGTTTTCCATAAATTAGTGGCGTTTTCCCACCTTTTTCCTTACCAGGGCCAGGATCTCCACGAACTGCGGCGCCACATTTATGCCGACACAGTGGATTTTTTCACCATCAAGGAGCTGGTCCGGAAGGTTTTTCCTCCCTGCAAGTGCCTGGAGCTGCAGCAGAAACACCAAGACATCATGATGGTAAGATGGGGGGGAGGGTCCCCCCAAGTCCTCATAGCTAAAAAACCCTCTTGGGATCACTGAGGGGAGCTTCAGTCTAGGGATTTATGGGGTTAGGTGGGTCTTGGTGTTGGAACAGGGTGTGAAATGCCCCAAAAGCAAGACAGGATCTCGCCAGTTCTTCAACTGGTGCCATCCTCTGGCAGCACAAGATGGTGGAGGACGTCGGAGTGGCCAAGGAAGAAGAGGGTGATGGGGACGCAGCAAGGCCAAAAGGGCAGCGGGTCTGCTACAAGCACATACGGGCCATCCCCATCCAACCCGCTGTGGAGTCACTGGACATGCGAGAGGAGGGTGAGGAGCTGGTGGAGATCGAGGAACCACCCAATGTTGGAGTTAGAGAAGCCCTTGGAGCTCCTCCAGACCCAGCAGACACTCTTAGATCCCCCCCCTACCCTGGTTCCTCACCCCATATCTCCACAGCTTGGAGACCCCTCCGGGGATGGGGACTCCTGGACATCCCTTGTAGGGCAGAAATTGCTGCTGCAGCCCCTTCCCAATCTCCACTGCCCTTCCCTGGCCCCGGTGCAGCCCCTCCAGGTCCTTCTGAGCTGCAAGAGGGGTCTGCTGAGGAGGATCAAGGATCTCTCCACATCTCCTCATTCTCCTGCAGCCATTGAGACCCTGCTGTGCTACCTGGAGCTGCACCCAGATCACTGGCTGGAGCTGCTGCCCCCCACCTACTCCTCCTGCCGCCTCCTTTGCTACGGAGGGTCGCGGCAGCTCAAGGCTGTGGCACAGAAGTAAGAGTCACCCCCGGTGCCAGGACAGACCCTGTTAAAGGGTCAGTCCATGGCTCCAGTAGCAGGAATTTGATGTCTCGCTCACCCTCAGGTCCCCACCAGTTGCTGTTTTCCTGGCCCGGGAGCACCTGGCTGGGAGGGAACCAGAGCGGGGCAGCTCTGTGGATTTTGATGTGGTGGCCCTGAGCGACTCCATGGGCTGGGAGGTGCCACTGGTGAAACGAGCCCTGCGCCAGCTCCAGTGGGATCAAAGTCTTCAACAAGGTACCAGACTGGTTTGCACTGGGAGGAACCGGAGGGATCATCTACTCCTACTTCCTGCCATGAGGCCACCTCTCAGCACATCTTGGTTGCCCAAGGCCTCATCCAACCTGGCCTTGAACACCTCCAGGGAGGGGGCAGCCACAGCCTCTCCAGGCAATCAATTCCAGGGTCTCTCCACCCTTGCAATGAAGAACTTTCTTCCTAAGATCTAGTGTGAACTTCCTCTCCTGTTTCAAACCATCTCCCCTTGTCCTGTTGCTGGATGCCCTTGGGAAAAGGCCCTCTCCAGCCTTCCTAGAGGTTCCGTTCAGGTGCTGGAAGGCAGCAGTGAGGTCCCCTCTAGGCTGAAGAACCCCAGCTCCCTCAGCTTTGCCTCCGAGCAGAGAGGCTCCAGCCCTTGGATCACCTTGGCGGCCTCCTCTGGACTCATCCCACCAGCTCCAGGTTCTGCTGGTTTTGGGGACACTAGAACTGCATGAAATATTCAAGGTGGGGTCTCCCCAGAGCTGAAGAAAGGGGGACAATCACCTTCCTGCTCTTCTGGCTGTTCCTGGTTCGTCCCAGGATTCAGCTGGGCTCTTCCCACTCCACTCCTTCTGAGCTTCTCCTCAACCAACACTCTCAAGTCCTTCTCCTCAGGGCTCCTCTCCCTCCCCTCCCAGCTCATTGTCCCTGGGACTGGCCCCACCAGACCTGGCAGGACCCTGCACTTGGACCAGCTCTTGGTGGGCCCCATTTAACTAGTTCTTGTTGCTTCCAGGTGGCTGCAGCACAGGAAAGAATGGCATCCTGGTGGAGTTTGGAGAATTATCCTTCCAGTTCTGTGTCTATGGGGACCTCAGTGACCAGGAGCTGGAACTGGTCTGTGACTTCCTTCACCACAGGGTGGTGGCCAGGGAGAAGACAGCACTGAGCCAGCTCCGCACCTGCTTCCGGGCCTTTCAGAGGTGAGGAAACCATCTAATCTCCTCTCAGTTTGGGACTGGGACTGGAACTGGGAGGAGGTTGACACCAAAGCAACAGCGTGGCCTTCCAGAGCTGGGGTCCTAACCCCAAGGAGGAAGAGGAGGAGAGGAGCTTGCGGCTGAAGGCTCTGCTCTGCGACTACTTTGAGGGAGAACCTGCTGGGCACGAGGAGGAAGAGGATGAGGAGGAGCATCTGAGCAACAATGAAGTGAATGAATATGCTTTTATTTGGGCTGGTAGTTCAGGGGATCGGGGGGTTCCAGGGTGAGGAAGAGGAGGGTCTTCTCTCCACGTCCTTCTCTTTGCAGCTTTGGGAGAGCCAGGTCCGTGCTGACATCCGCCACTTCCTCTCCATCCGCCCAGATGAAAAATTCTCTGGCCGAGCCATCGCCAGGATATTTCATGGAATCGGTAAGGAAAGGGGGGGATGAGGCCAATCCAGTGCCCAATCCACCTTCTTCATCCTCACTAGGGATCTTCCTCACCACAGGCAGCCCCCGATTCCCCGCCCAGATCTACGGCCGAGACCGGCGCTTCTGGAGGAAACATCTCTCCTTTGATTTCCACCATCTCTGCCGCTTGGCCACCGAGGAGATCTTGGCCAGCCGCTGATGCCAAGGCCGCTCGCTGTGCTCCCCAGCCCCCACCATGATTTTCATCTGGATTTTAGCCCAAAATAAATAAAAACACCAAACTTGCCCCCTAATCTGCTTTCATCAGCCTCATTTCTGCCCAATTGCTGCTGGGGGTTGGGGGGTTGGAGCTGTCATCATCACTGAGGTGCTGGGAGCGATGAGCTGTGACCAATCCAGGCGCCGCTGTGGTGCCTCCTAGCCTGCTCCGCCCCAGTAAGCAGCTGCTTGGGGCACTGGTGCCACTCGTCTCAGTGTTTAAATGTCCCAGCATCCCAAACCTTGGGGGGGGGGGCTTCCCCCACCACCCAACTCTGGGAGACCCCTAGATGAGAGGGGAAAGCTTTTTCCTCACCAAGACTGGTTTGGTTTCTGGCACCAGTATCTCTGGAATCACCAAAACCCGCCTAGGAACCGGTTTCTAGTGGGAGAACTTCATGCTCCAGCACCCGCCCTGGGTTCAAGTGGGGGTCAGGTCACAGCAGCACCCGCCTGCCTCACCAAAACTCTTTTAAACACTAAGCTGGTGTAACTGGGTGCCACTGGGACACAGGTGCCACGTAGCTTCATCCCAGCTTGCAGCACAACAGTAAAACCCAAGGAGCTGCCCCCAGTGCTTCAGCTTTTTCTCTCATCCTCTTCCCTTTTAGGTTTTACCAGAGCAAGGAGGAGGCATCGGGGACCCTCTGGCACCGACAGCAGAACCAGTGGAGCCCTACCCACTCGCTGCATCCCCCCCACCTCACACCATGGTCCTACCCTGGGCTCTGCTGCTCCTCAGTGAGGTCTTGGCACAGGATCTGGCCACTCAGACCTGCCTCAACCTACCAGCTGGTGAGTCCTGGCTGAGGGTCGATACCAGTGGGATGAAGCCTCTTAGGTGGGATTTATGGGTTTGGTGGTCCTTCTGTTTTGGCAGCCTTTAATGCAGCACTGGCACGCCCAGCCAGCCAGTCATCCCGCTTCCCCAACCTCAGTATCGCTGCCAACGCAGTGGACGGCAACCGGGACGGTGTTTGGCACCATGGCTCCTGCTCTCGCACACGGAGCCAGCAGGAGCCCTGGTGGAGCGTGGACCTGGGTGGACGCCAAGCCGTGGCCGCAGTGCTGGTCAAGAACCGCCAGGACTGCTGCTGGGAGCGGCTGCGCGGAGCCCAGGTCCACGTTGGCGACGCCTCAGCCGAGCACAGCAGGAACAACCCCATGTGAGCCAGGAAACTGGGGGGTTTGGTAGTGCTGGGGGATCCCCAGAAGCACCGTCGGTGGCTTAAGACCCCTCTACCTCATGTTTATCCTCCCCTGTAGCTGCGGCACCATCACAGACGCCAGTCCTGGGTCACTCAGCACCATCTGCTGCCACGGGCTGACCGGCCGCTTTGTCACCATCCTGCTCCCTGAGCGGGAGGATGCGCTGGTGCTGTGTGAGGTGGAGGTGGTGCTGCAGGACTGCTCCCCTTTGCCCAGAGGTGAGAGGTCCACCGGGATGGGGAGAGCCAGTAGAGCCACCACCAGCACCACCACATCCCCTTCCTGGCCATTCCAGCCCCCAATGTGGCTCTGGGCCGCGCCGTTGCCCAGTCATCCACTCTCGACGGGGCCAGCTCGGCTGCCAGTGCTGTAGATGGCAACAGTGACACCGATGGGGCCCGCAGTGGCTCCTGTGCCCACACCGAGAAGGAACTGGAGCCATGGTGGCGGGTGGACCTGGGCTACCGCCAACTCATCTACTCTGTCACCATCACCAACCGCCATGACTGCTGCTGGGAAAGTCTCCGTGGTGCCCAAATCCATGTTGGTGACTCCTTGGCTGATCAGGGCAAGCGCAACCCCGTGTGAGTGGCTGTCTCCTGTGGCGCAGCACTGCCCGCCAGGCCGTAGTCATGACTGTTCCTCTCACTGGCAGCTGCGGCACCATCTTGGACACTGGCCCCGGGGCCACAAGCACCATTTGCTGTGCCGGGCTTCTGGGTCGCTATGTGTCCATCATCATCCCTGGCCGCGAGGACTCCCTCGTGCTCTGCAAGGTGGAGGTGACGACACAGAGCTGCCTCCCACCACCCAGTGGTAAGAACCTGAAGAACCACCACAGCACCAACCACCCCCTAAAAGTAGCCCTGGTGTGGGGGACTGGGATATCAAATGTCCCCAAACTGGTGGCACCTGTGCCCAAGCTGGTGGTGCATCAGCATGCCCAGTTATGGCACTGTAGGAACTGGAGGGAGGATAGTCTCCCAGTGCTAGCTTTATGCCCATGGGGTGATGCCCAGATCCAGTTCGTGGCTGGCAACTGATGTCACCACCCCATGGTGTCTCCCAGCCCAAAACCTGGCCCTGTTGCGCCCAGCGGTCCAATCCTCCACATCAGGCCGTGCTGGCAGCGCCATAAATGCAGTGGATGGCAATCGGGACGGTAACTGGTACCACGGCTCCTGCTCCCAAACTGAGAGGGAACTGGAGCCTTGGTGGAGGGTGGACCTGGGCCATCGCCGCTCGGTGGCCACCGTCACGGTGAGGAACCGCCTAGACTGCTGCTGGGACCGGCTGAAGGGTGCCCAGGTCCACGTCGGGGACAACCTGGCCGGCCATGGCACTTACAATCCTGTGTGAGTGAGTGGTACCACCATGATGCTCATCCAGGAGGCTTCAGTGCCCACTCTCTCCCTCCTCATCCCCACCACCATTCTCACCCTCACAGCTGTGGCACCATCACCAACACCAGCCCTGGCTCCACCAGCACTGTCTGCTGCCGCGGACTCAGTGGCCGCTATGTCACCATCGCAGTGCCGGACCGTGAGGAGCGGCTGAGCCTCTGTGAGGTGGAGGTGGTGGAGCAGGGCTGTGTGTTGCTGCCAGGAGGTGCGTGGCATCAGGGGACTGTAGCACTGCTGAGGGTTGAGTGGGATCAGGAAATTCAAGTGCTGCCGAGGATTAAGTGGGAACAGGGGACTACAGCAAGGTGGGTTTCAGGGGTGGGGCTGCAGCACCCCACCAGCATCATCAATCCCCACAGCCCAGAACGTGGCGCTGGGCCGCCCAGCCACCCAGTCATCAGTGCTGGGTGCCGGCAGCAGCGCCAGGAATGCCATCGATGGGAACCGGGATGGTAACTGGGAGCATGGGTCATGCGCCCACACCGCCGAAGAACCTGAACCGTGGTGGGTGGTGGATCTGGGCCGCAGGCACTCTGTCTATGCTGTGATGGTGAAGAACCGCCATGACTGCTGTTGGGAAAGGCTGAAGGGTGCCCAAATCCATGTCGGCAACTCCTTGGTCAACCACGGACGGCACAACCCAGTGTGAGCTCTGGGGATCCCATCAAGACACCAGGACTGTCGTCAGGACAGTGGCGGCTCATCCATCTCTTCCCCCATAGCTGCGGCATCATCACAGACACCAGTCCTGGGTCACTCAGCACCATCTGCTGCCACGGTCTTCGCGGCCGCTACATCACCATCCTCATCCCCGGGCGGGAGGACGCACTGGTGCTCTGTGAGGTGGAGGTGATCCGGCAGGACTGCGCCCCGCTGCCCGGAGGTGAGGGGTTCATCAGGGTGGGGAAAACCAACAGAGCCATCATGGGCATCGTGAACCTCCTGCCACATCACCTTCCTGGCCATTCCAGCCCCCAACATGGCTCAGAACCAGCGGGCAACTCAATCGTCCACGGCCAACAGTGCTGGCATCGCTGCCAAAGCGGTGGATGGCAACCGGGATGGTATCTGGCAACGGGGTTCATGTAGCCACACACGACGCGAGAGCGAGCCCTGGTGGAGTGTGGACCTGGGTGGACGCCAAGCCGTGGCCGCAGTGCTGGTCAAGAACCGCCAGGACTGCTGCTGGGAGCGGCTGCGCGGAGCCCAGGTCCACGTCGGCGACGCCTCGGCCGAGCGCAGCAGGAACAACCCCATGTGAGCCGGGACACGGGGGAGTTTGGCAGTGCTGGGGGATCCCCAGAAGCACCATCAGTGGCTCCTGAGACTCCCCACCTCATGTTTATCCTCCCCTGTAGCTGTGGCACCATCACAGACACCAGTCCTGGGTCACTCAGCACCATCTGCTGCCACGGGCTGACCGGCCGCTTCGTCACCATCACCATCCCAGGGCGAGAGGATGCGCTGGCTCTCTGCGAGGTGGAGGTGTATGGTGTCGGCCCTGAGAGCTGAGGGGATGGCCCTGGGGATGGGGTCATCTCCAAAGCCAACCGAGACCCGAGGGGTCAGCTCTGGGGATGGGGTCACTGAAGGGCCAGCAGTGCGGCTGCTCCCAGTAAAATGCTGCCGTGGACACTGGTGTTGCTGGTTCTTGGGGTCCTACTGGTGTGGTTATGGCATGTGGTGGTGGGATTGGGTGGGGTGAGGGTGGAGTCAGGAGAACTGGTGCCAGAAGGTGCTGTGGAAGTGGGTGAGGGCCAGCAGAACCTGCTCCAGCTTTGCAGCTGGCAGCAGCAGTGACACCCTATGAGGCAAACACAGGCATCTAGAGGCTTCCGCCCAACCCCTGGTGTCCGAATCTTCTGGTCCTCAATGTCTTCTGCCCTCCCAGTCCCACCAGTATTTGCTCCCCTGTGGTCAAGGACTACTGAGCCACAAGACTGAAGCAATCGCCCAGAGATGACTGGGATCCCAAACCCAACCAAGCACCAAGACCAAACCAAATCCCCAAACCTAACTGGGACCTCCAGACCCAACCAGGGCTTCCAAACACAACTGGGAGACCCAAACCCAGATTGGACCCTGAAACTCGACCAGGAACCAAAACCAAACCAAACCCTTCACACAACGGGGATCATAAACCCAACTATCTCATCCAACCCCCAACCTCAGCTCCCCAACCCAAACCAGTATCTCCACACCCACCCCTAACCTCTCAGTACCACCCAGTACCCCAACTCCCAGCAACCCCCCATACTGGCCCAAATACCCCACATGATGGGTGCCTGGGGGCTGCCCAAACTCGCTGCCTGGGGCCAGCTTGACCCCAGTAGCCTCCAGCAGCTGCTGGCAGAAGAAGACATCAGGCTCCAGCCCCAGAGCCTGGGAGAGAGGATAGGATGGGATGGATGAGTATGGATGGGATGGGGAGGGGGATGGGATGGTCACCCCGAGCTGGGGTGCTCTGGGGTGTCCCAGAACTCCCACAGTGCTCCACATCCTCATAAGGTACCCCACACCCGCAGCCCCCCAGCACTCACCTGGGCCTGGCACAGGGCAGGGGGTGGCAGCTCCAGCCGGGGGAAGGCCCGGGCACCCCCCTGCAGGGACTGGCACCAGATGCCCGGGACTGGCCCCAGCAGCTCCTGCACCAGCCGGGTGCTGTGGGCCAGGGCTTGGCCGAGAGCCTGCCGCTGCTAGGGGAGAACTAGGATGTGGTAGGTGAGCTGGGATGAGTTGAGTGGGCTGCAGTGGGTGAACTGGTATGGGATACATTAAATGAAATGAGAGGGGACGGGGTGAGATGGGAGAACTGGGATGGAATTGGACAGGTAAACTGGGGTGGGATTGTTAAAATGGAGTGGGCAAAATGAGATGTGCATGAGTGGACTGCAGTGGGCACAGAAATTGGGATGGGATGAACTGAGATGGGGATGGGATGGAGTTGGCAATGGGATGGGGTAAACTGGGCTGGAATGAAACGGTATGAAGATAGGAATGGGAGGAACTGGGATAGGATGGGATGGGATGGGTGAGAACTGAGAAGAGGCCTGAGGTCCATCTCTTACCTCCTGCAGCGCCTGCTGGATGGGATCCTCCTCCTCTGGGGGGTCCATGAGGAGGTCAAGCAGGACCCTCCCCAGTACACAGGGTCTGGGGATGGACTGGGCCAACTGGAAGGACCTAATGACATCCTTATCCACGTTGACCAGGTCCAGGAACCCAGCACGGAACCCACTCCTGGTGGGGAGGGACCTGTGGGTGATGGAAGACTCCTCCTCCTCCTCATCCCCTCAACCCACCCACCCTACCACCCACCTCCTAAGCGCCCACCCACTCACTCGGTGGCGATGCTTCGAGACAGGGAGTAGAAGGAGATCAGCTGGACAGAGGAGGCCCAGGGCTCTCCCATCTCCCCCAGTACCCGCCGGAAGGACAGAAAGGGACGCTCGGGGTCAAAGGTCAGGTCCTGCTGCCCCTGTGGCACCAAGGGGAGGTCAGGGGTGGGGGGTGGCAGGCTATGGGCATCCCCAGACCTCCTCCCCTGGCACCCACCTCATCCGCCAGCAGCAGGACGTTTTCCTGGGCTACCAACCGCACGACAGCCTCCATGTCCTGTCGGTCCAGCACGTGCCCTGCCGTGGGGCACATGGGACCCCAAATACTCACCGAGACCCAAACACCCGCCAGGACCCCCAAACAGCCATTGATGACCCCAAGCCAGCCACTGTTTTCCCCATCCATGGGCACACCAGACTGCCCATGAGGACCCTACTGGTGCCCCCTGACTCAGGGAACCCAACCAATGCCCCTGGTCCAGCCCTCTGTTCCCTAACCCAGCTCACCCAGTGGGTTTCCGAACCAACAATCGATGATCCCAAACTGCCTAGTGTTGACCCCAAAACACCCACTGGTGACCCCAAACCAACCCCTGCTGATCCTGTTGACTCTCAACCCCACTCACCTGTGGGGTCTCCAGGGTTGACCACACAGAGGACCTTGGGGTGGCAGCGGCCCCTCTCCTGACGCAGCAGCCGCTGCAGTTCCCCAACCCCCAGGGCCCAGCCCTGCTCCTCAGACAGCAGGTAGGGCAGGGCCACAGCCCCTGCCAGCCCCACTGCTGCCTCCAGGAGCCGCGGGCCAGGCACTGGCACCAGAACCCCAGTGGGCAGTGCTGAGTCCTCGTCTACCAGTAGCGACAGCACAAACTGGGGAGGGAGGGACAAACTGGGATGGGTGGCCCTGGGTGGGATGGGATGCACCAAATGGGATGGGATGGGACAGAACGGAATGGGATGGGTGATTGAGATGGGCAAACTGGGACAGGATAGGTGAATTGGGGTGGGATGGGTAAAATTCAGTGGGTGAACTGGGATATGATGGGTGCACTGGAATGGAATGTGAGAGGACTGGGGATGGAAATGAGGTGGGGATGGGGAACGGGATGGGGATTATATAGGATAAGCACCAGCACCCTCATGGCCATGGGGTACTGGTGCCTGCAGGTGCTCACTGGGAGGATGCTGGCAGTGCCACTGGTGAGGACAACTTGGCCGGGGTCGCAGTGGATGCCCCTGTCCCGGCGCTGGAGGAACTGGGCAACGCGAGATGGGACCCCCAGTTCCCGGTGCTTGTGGTTGTAACCCCCTAGTGGATGGGCACCCCATAGAACATACAGGTACCCCATAGAACCTACAGGCACCACATGGGTTCTGCTGGGGACCTATGGGGCTGGGCACCCCACAGAACTTACAGATACCCCATAAGCCACCCCACCACCCCACACCCACCATGCCCGGCACCTCATAGAACCACACACTCTATAGCTCATATTGGCACCTACAAAACAAGGCAGTGCCCCATAGCACCCCATAACCCACAAAAAGCTGTGACCCTGGCCACAGAACACCACAACACCCACCCCATAAACCACACCAGCCATGCTACACCCCCTATGCTAGCTGTCCCAGCGACCCACACATCCCATAGCTCACCCCAGCACCCTACAAGCTAAGGCAGCACCCCATAACCCACCCCAAGGGGTGACCCTGGCCAAGAGGCATTTTAATATCGATCCCATAAACCAAAGAGCTACCTCATGGAACCACACACAGAGACCCCATAAGCCATGCCAGTCCCCAACAGCACCCCATAACCCACTCTAAGGTGTGACCCTGGCCAAGGGGCACCCCAGTACCAACTCCATAAGCCACCCCTCACCCTACCGATGTTGGCAGCGTCCATATCCTGTAGGATACGCCGTGCCCGGTGCCGGGCAGCTACGGGCACTGTGAGGTCGTCCAGCAGTTTGGGGTACGTACAGACGGCTGCGATCTATGGGCCAGTGAGTGGGGTTGACCCTGCTGTGGGGTGGAGGTCATGGTGGCCCCAAACCAAATGCACGGTGATACCTGACGTAGAATGGGGACCGGGTGCCACCCCATAGCTTGAGGGTCATGGCTGCTGCAGTCCTCGGGGAGGCCCGGTATCTGGGTTGGTGCTGGGGTTGGCACTGGGGCTGGCCCCGATGTCCCCTTAGAGGCGGCCATGGCTGCGGGCTCTGCGGGAAAAGGCCAAGGGCGAGCGGACTAGGGAAAGGGGGAGGATAATGGGGCGGGTATCGAGGAGGGCAATGGGGAGGGAAATAGGGAAATGAGGGCGGGTTATAGAGTGGTTACTGGGTGGCTAATGGGGAGGGCAATGGGGCGGGCAATGGGGAGGGAAATAGGGAAATGAGGGCGGGTNCACCAGACTGCCCATGAGGACCCTACTGGTGCCCCCTGACTCAGGGAACCCAACCAATGCCCCTGGTCCAGCCCTCTGTTCCCTAACCCAGCTCACCCAGTGGGTTTCCGAACCAACAATCGATGATCCCAAACTGCCTAGTGTTGACCCCAAAACACCCACTGGTGACCCCAAACCAACCCCTGCTGATCCTGTTGACTCTCAACCCCACTCACCTGTGGGGTCTCCAGGGTTGACCACACAGAGGACCTTGGGGTGGCAGCGGCCCCTCTCCTGACGCAGCAGCCGCTGCAGTTCCCCAACCCCCAGGGCCCAGCCCTGCTCCTCAGACAGCAGGTAGGGCAGGGCCACAGCCCCTGCCAGCCCCACTGCTGCCTCCAGGAGCCGCGGGCCAGGCACTGGCACCAGAACCCCAGTGGGCAGTGCTGAGTCCTCGTCTACCAGTAGCGACAGCACAAACTGGGGAGGGAGGGACAAACTGGGATGGGTGGCCCTGGGTGGGATGGGATGCACCAAATGGGATGGGATGGGACAGAACGGAATGGGATGGGTGATTGAGATGGGCAAACTGGGACAGGATAGGTGAATTGGGGTGGGATGGGTAAAATTCAGTGGGTGAACTGGGATATGATGGGTGCACTGGAATGGAATGTGAGAGGACTGGGGATGGAAATGAGGTGGGGATGGGGAACGGGATGGGGATTATATAGGATAAGCACCAGCACCCTCATGGCCATGGGGTACTGGTGCCTGCAGGTGCTCACTGGGAGGATGCTGGCAGTGCCACTGGTGAGGACAACTTGGCCGGGGTCGCAGTGGATGCCCCTGTCCCGGCGCTGGAGGAACTGGGCAACGCGAGATGGGACCCCCAGTTCCCGGTGCTTGTGGTTGTAACCCCCTAGTGGATGGGCACCCCATAGAACATACAGGTACCCCATAGAACCTACAGGCACCACATGGGTTCTGCTGGGGACCTATGGGGCTGGGCACCCCACAGAACTTACAGATACCCCATAAGCCACCCCACCACCCCACACCCACCATGCCCGGCACCTCATAGAACCACACACTCTATAGCTCATATTGGCACCTACAAAACAAGGCAGTGCCCCATAGCACCCCATAACCCACAAAAAGCTGTGACCCTGGCCACAGAACACCACAACACCCACCCCATAAACCACACCAGCCATGCTACACCCCCTATGCTAGCTGTCCCAGCGACCCACACATCCCATAGCTCACCCCAGCACCCTACAAGCTAAGGCAGCACCCCATAACCCACCCCAAGGGGTGACCCTGGCCAAGAGGCATTTTAATATCGATCCCATAAACCAAAGAGCTACCTCATGGAACCACACACAGAGACCCCATAAGCCATGCCAGTCCCCAACAGCACCCCATAACCCACTCTAAGGTGTGACCCTGGCCAAGGGGCACCCCAGTACCAACTCCATAAGCCACCCCTCACCCTACCGATGTTGGCAGCGTCCATATCCTGTAGGATACGCCGTGCCCGGTGCCGGGCAGCTACGGGCACTGTGAGGTCGTCCAGCAGTTTGGGGTACGTACAGACGGCTGCGATCTATGGGCCAGTGAGTGGGGTTGACCCTGCTGTGGGGTGGAGGTCATGGTGGCCCCAAACCAAATGCACGGTGATACCTGACGTAGAATGGGGACCGGGTGCCACCCCATAGCTTGAGGGTCATGGCTGCTGCAGTCCTCGGGGAGGCCCGGTATCTGGGTTGGTGCTGGGGTTGGCACTGGGGCTGGCCCCGATGTCCCCTTAGAGGCGGCCATGGCTGCGGGCTCTGCGGGAAAAGGCCAAGGGCGAGCGGACTAGGGAAAGGGGGAGGATGGTGGGGTGGGTAAGAGGGGGTTACTGGGGAGGGAAATAAAGTGGGTAAGAGAGTGGGTTATGAGGAGGGTGATGGGGCAGGAAGTAGAGAATTAGGGGCTGGTATCGGGGAATGAGGAGGGTATGAAGTGCCTAGTGGGGAGGGTATTGAGGGGAGTCAAGGGGCTGGTGTTGGGAGTTGGGGTGGGTAAAGGTGTGGGTGTTCGGGAGGGTAGCAAAGCAGGTAATGGGGTAGATCATGAGGAGGATAATGAAAATAATCAGGAATGTAAATAGCAGGGGGACTAAGTTATGTGGTGGGTTTTGGGGTAGAAGTGTGACAGGTAATAGGGTGAGTGACAGGGTGGGTAATGGGGCAGGTAAGGGGGTCTGTAATGGGGTTATAATGAGGCACATAGTGGGGCAGGCAATGGGGAGATAATGGGGTAGGTAATGAGGAACTAATGGGCTGATAATGAGGCAGGTAGTGGAGTAGTAATGGGGTCAGTAACAGGGAGGGTAATGGGGTGGGAGTTGCTCTGGCCATCCACCCCAGTCCCCAGCACAGTTTGATGCCCCGTGGCACCTAGGTGGCACCACGTGGCAGGAGCTGGGCCAGCACATGACCAGTACCCAGGTGGCCCCCAGCACTGCCCCCAAAGGTCAGGAAGCACAAGGCCCTAATTATTAACCCAGGCTACTTCCTGCCCCCCTCCCCGGACACAGTTGCTTGTGGCTCCGGCTCCATCCATGGTGACTGTTGGCACCTCAGGGGGCTCCAGCTGCCCCCCAGCACCAGCCACCCCAGTGCAGAACCTTCTCGAGAGCGCCATGGCTAGTGAGGAAGAGCTGGCCCATGTGAGAGCTTCACAGTTCCTCGCAGCCATCTAGGGGGGCCCATGGTCACCCAGGGAACCCCGTGGCCACCCAGAGCCACACCAGACCCACAAACACCCATGGCCACCCAGAGCTCCAAAGGGTCCTGAAGGTTGCCTGGAACCCCACAGATCCTCACAGACACCCTATGGGTCCCCACAACCATTCCCAATGCCAGTCAGGGCTCCATACGTCCCTGTGACCACACAGGGACTCCCAAGGCCACTCAAGGAGCCCTGTGGCCACCCAGAGCCCCACGGGACCCACAGCCATCCCGTGGGTCCACACGGCCACCTCCATGGCCACCCAGAGCCCCATAGACAGTCCATGTTTCCCCACAGACAAACAAATCCCCTACCCTGAGGTCTCCACATCACCCACTGCCCCGACCCCCACAGTCACATTCACCCAGGAATTTGGGGAGGGGGGACATGTGGGGCAGAGGATAGTGGCCCCACTGAGCTCCCCACTGCCTCCCCACAGCAAGGACAAGCCCTTCCAAAGTCACCCACTGCCATTCGTGGGACGCAACTGCTACCAGCCACCAGCCCCCACCCTCCTCCGGCAGGATCCCCTCAGCTGCCTGCGCTTGAGGGACTGCCCCACAGCTGGTCTCCCCACCCCGCAACCATGGGGTCACTGACCCTGGCATCAGCTCTGGGACACAATTGGCCCAAAGACCCTCCGAACCCACCCCAGCATCCTGCAAATGGGTGGAGGTGACTTGGGATGGGGGACAGTGACTGTGGTGAGGGGGGGTCAGGGTAGAGGATAGTGACTGGGATGGTGGGGAACCCCACAAGTGGCAGCAGCCTGTGCCTACCCCGAGCTCCTGGGTGCTGCGTGCATGCCAGAGCCGCGTGGGACAAACCCTACAGCACCTCCAGGGTGGCAGCCCAGGTATGGGGGTCCAGCCCCATGGATGACACTCCATCCTCATGGATGAAGAATGGGGTACATTTGGATTCATAGGTTTCTTGACCCCAAACCCAGGTGCCTTCAACATGGAGTACGTCATTGGGGTGGTGACTCCGAAGGTATCTCAATACCTGGAACATCAAGATGATGTCACCCCACAGGACCCCCAGTGTGTGGTACCGTGTGGAGGCACCACAGCAGCCATGGTGGTGACTTGTGGGAGTTCCTGGGGTAGTGAATGATCAGTGATCACCCCAATGTGGTTGATCTCCTGTCAGGACATCCTAACACTACTACTGGTAGATGAGGGCTCAGCGCTGCCCACTGGGGTGCTGGTCCGCAGCTCCTGGAGGCAGCAGTGGGGCTGGCAGGGCCTGTGGCCCTGCCCTACCTGCTGTCTGAGGAGCAGGGCTGGGCCCTGGGGGTTGGGGAACTGCAGCCGCTGCTGCGTCAGGGGAGGGGCTGCTGCCACCCCGAGGTCCTCTGTGTGGTCAGCCCTGGAGACCCCACAGGTGAGTGGGGTTGGGTCAACCGCATCAACATGAGGTGTGTTGGGGTCACCAGTGGGTGGTTTACACTCATCAAGGGGTGGTTTGGAGTCATCAGGGGGTGGTTTGGAGTGAACAGTGGGTGGTTTGGGGTCATCAGTGGGTAGTTTGGGCTCAGCACTGGGTAGTTTGAGGTTACCAGTGGGTGGTTTGGAAACCCAACAGGTGAACTGGGTTAGGGAACAGCAGGGTAGAGCCAGTGGCATTGGTTGGGTCCCCTGAGTCAGGGGGCACCAGTAGGGTCTACATGAGGTCCCTATGGATGGTTTGGGGAAAACAGTGGGTGGTTTGAGGTAATCAGTGGCTGTTTTGGGGTCCTGGTGGGTGTTGGGGTCTCAGTGAGTGTTTGGGGTTCCATGTCCACCCCGGCAGGGCATGTGCAGGGCCAGCAGGGCATGGAGGCCATCATGTGGTTTGTGGCCCAGGACAACCTCGTGCTTCTAGCAGATGAGGTGGGTGCCAGGGCAGGGGGTCAGGGGGTGCCCATAGCCTACCCCCTGACCTCGCACACCCCCCCCAGGTGCCACAGGGTCAACAAGACCTGACTTTTGACCCTGAGCATCCCTTCCTCTTCTTCCGGAAAGTGCTAGGAGAGATGGGGGAGCCCTGGGCCACCTCTGTCCAACCGGTCTCCCTCTACTCCTTGTCTAAGAGCTTCAGGGGGTGAGTAGTGACCCCAGACCCCTACAAAACCCCCCAAAACCCCAGCTCTACCCCTTTTCACCCTATGGTTCTCTCAGAGGCAGGGTCCGAGCTGGTTTCTTTGAGCTGATGAATATTGACCCCAGTGTCCTCAAGACCTTCTATACATGAGGGCTCTCTGTACATCCCCCCATGTCGGGGTAGATGATGCTGGTGGTGGCTGTGGAGCCTCCTCTGTCCAGTGACCCCTCATACCCAGACTGGGAGGAGGTGGGTGACACAGGGACCACACACAGCTGGATGTCCCCACTGGGACCTGTAGGACTTGCTGGCAGAAGGGTTTGGGGATGACCCACACATGGGTTGAAGGAGACGGGGGAGTTGTGCAGCCCATCACACCTTATCTCAGCTTATTGGATCCCCCACTAATCCCATCCCACTCCCCATCCCCATTCCAGTTCATCCAATCCTCAACTCTGTTCCATCAAATCCCTTCTTAGTTCATCACACGTCATCCCATTCCAATTCATCCCATTCCTACCATTCCAGCCCAGTTTCTCTCACCTCATACCAGCCCAAATCAATACCATCTCCAACTCCATTCCATCTCCATCTCCACCTCCATCCCATCCCAGTCCAGCCCAACCGAGCTCAGTTTATTCCATACTATTCCATCCCAGTTTACTAATCCCACCCATCCCAGTTCACACACACAAAACTCTGTCTACCCATCCCATCTCATCTGACCCATCCCAGCTCACCCACCACAGCCCACCCAACCCATCCAACTCATCCCAGCTCACCTATCACATCCCAATTCCCCCTGAGCAGCAGCAGGCTCTGGGCCAAGCCCTGGCCCACAGCGCCTGGCTGGTGCAGGAGCTGCTAGAGCCAGTCCCGGGCATCTGGTGCCAGTCCCTGCAGGGGGGTGCCCGGGCCTTCCCCCGGCTGGAGCTGCCACCCCCTGCCCTGTGCCAGGCCCAGGTGAGTGCTGGGGGGCTGCGGGTGTGGGGTACCTTATGAGGATGTGGAGCACTGTGGGAGTTCTGGGACACCCCAGAGCACCCCAGCTCGGGGTGACCATCCCATCCCCCTCCCCATCCCATCCATACTCATCCATCCGACCCCATCCTCTCTCCCAGGCTCTGGGGCTGGAGCCCAATGTCTTCTTCTGCCAGCATCTACTGGAGGCTACTGGGGTGCTGCTGGCCCTGGGCAGTGAGTTTGGGCAGCCCCCAGGGACCCACCATGTGGGGTATTTATGGGGGGGGTGGGTGGAGGGACTGGGAGGTTGGGCACTGATTGGCACTGGGAGGTTAGGGTTGGGTGTTGGGGCACTGGTTGGCATTGGGATGTTGGGGGGCTGTTTGGGATTGCCACTAGGAGGTTGGGTTTGCCTGCTGGGTACTGGGTGGATTGGCTGGTTGGTTGGGACTGGGTGGATACTGGGGCTGGTCTGGAGAGGAGGTGTTCATGTTAAGTGAAGAGTCAGGGTTGCGATGATATGTGCTGGCTGGCACTAGGCAACAGGGTTGGGTGCAGAGATACTGGTTTGGACTGGGAGGTTGAGGCTGGGGTTGGTTAGGGCAGTTTGGTTTGGGATCCCAGTTGAGTTCGGGGGTGTGCAGCTCAGTGAAAACAGTCACAGCCCTTTTATTAGTGGGGTGTCCGACAAGGAACAAATAGGGTGAGAGGGACCCCAGCCCTAGGCCACGGAGTGTCCTTGTGGCCCCTCCCCCTTAAAAAGGCACAAATTGGTTTGAAGGCACTGGTGACCACCGAGAGCACCCAGGGAATGGATGGGGGGAGTGTGGGGTGGTGGGTGCTTTTGGGACAAGGGAGTGAGTGAGGGAATGGAATGGGGAAGATGTGGGGTCATCCTCATTAGGAGAATTCCTTGACAAACTTGGTGTAGAAGCTACTGAGCTTCTCCAGCAGGAGCTGCAGCTTCTCAGTAGGGGGTAGGATGGTCATCCTGGGGGGAACAAGGGTGAGTTAGTGGTGTGGGGGACACATCTCCTCACACTCCAAACCCCATACTTTCATCTAAAACTCCATGTCCTTACCTCAATCCCATATCTTTATCTCCAACCCCACATCTTCATCCAAAACCCTGTTATTTCCATCCCAAACTCCATATCTTCATCCCAGCCCCACAACCAGCCCCTCACCACCCTGTGTCCAGCCCTTAGGGGACAAGAAACCTCCCTAGAACTTTACACCATCCCACCATCTCCAGGTGGGGATGGAGCACTGGGCTTGGTGTGGAAGGGAGTCCCTGCCCCATATCTGCCCCAACAGCACCCACCGGAAGTGGAAGGTGCCCTCTCGCTGCCCGAAGCCACTGCCCGGCACCACACAGATCCCAGTCTCCTCCAGTAGCCTCATGCAGAAGAACATGTCTGGGGCCTTGCCCTCAGCCTGTGGGGTGGGGGGCTCAGACCCATGAGTGGGGCACAGTTTGGTTCCACATCATGTGGGAATCACCACATAGGATTCATCCAACCCAACCTCACAGAGTTCAGTGTTGAACCAACCCAACCCCATATAGACACAACCAGCCCCATAGGCCCCCAGGATGGACCCAACCCTCTATGGCTCAGGACAGAGCCAACCAGCCCAAAGATCCCCATGATGGACCAAACCAAACCCTATACGTTCAAGATGGACCAAACCCCATAATGTTAAGGATGGATCCAACAAGCCCTGTGGACCCCAGGATGAACCCAACCTCATATGGCTCAGGATGGACCCAACTCAACCCTATCATTCAAGATGGACCCAACCAGCTCCATGACCCCTGAACTGGACCCAAACAACCCTACATTCCCCACACTGGGCCCAGCCCAGCTCCATAGCACCCAGGAGCCCTCACACCCAGTCCCACAGCACCTCGGCGGCAGCAATGGCGCGGGGCGGCAGATCGATGCGGGGGAAGGAGTACATGGCCCCCTGCACAGGGTTGCAGTGGATCCCAGGGGTCCGGTTGAAGATCTCCTGGGTCAGCTGGGCTTTGTGGGCCAGGTTGCTAAGCACCTCTTGCTTCTCCTGCGGGAATGCAGAGGGCTTTATCCACCCTCAACTTCATCCCACCATCACCTTCAGCCCACCACAGCCTCATCATCACCCCAGCCCAGCCTCATCTTCATCTGCAGCTCAGCCTTGTCTTCATCTCCATCCCATCCTCATCTTCATCCCAGCCCATCATCTTCATCCCCATCTCACCCAATCCCACCTCATCTTCTGCCCATCCCACCTTATCCCATCCCCATCTTCATCTCATCCTATCTTCATCTCCATGCCATCTCTCACCCCCCATTTCATCTCTATCTCACCCCATTCTCATCTTCATCATCCATCCCATCCCCATCCTTGTCCTCACCCCATCCCATTCCCATCCCATCCCATCCCCATCTTCATCTCCATGCATCCCCATCCTCATCCTACTCTCAACCCATCCCAACCTCATCTTCATTCCCATCCCATCTCCATCTCCTTCCATCCTCATCTTTACCCCATCCAACCCTGCCTCATTGCTCACAGCCATGAATTTCTCGTAGGATGGGTCTCCAGGACGTGGGGGGTCAACGATGGTGTCCAGGAGGATCTGCCCTGGCACAGGTGGGCACAGCCGCACTGACACCAGCTTGGACAGCTGCTGCTGCACCTCTGGGTCCATGTTCACCACCTCCACGTAGCCACCGCGGAACCCACACCTGGCAGCACCACAGCAACGGGGGCACCCATCACCACCCACAGCAGGGTGAGGAATGTGGGTGCCTATGGGTAGAGACACTGCCCCGGAAGGGACTCATGGGTTGGCACCCATGAGTTGGGACCACAGATGGAAACCCATGGACAGAGATGCAACTAATCACCCAGTTATGGGACTCATGGGTAGGAGTCTATGATGGGAACCCATGGAGAGGGATCCACAGATGGGAGCCATGGGCAAGGGTCTATGATGGGAACCTATGGATTCTCTGAGACCCACAGAGCTGTGGCAGGTTGCCTGCATTGGGTTGTTACCCACATGACTGTGGGATCATCACCTCCACCCCAAGGAATCATAGGGTTGGACTATCTCCATCCCTACCCCTAGAACCCACAGGGCCATGGCATCACCATCTCCACCTCAGAAGATCCATAGGGTGATGATATCACCACCTCCACCCCAGGAGAACTATGGGGTGGTGGCATCACCATCTCTATCCCAGGAGAACGATAGGGTGGTGGCATCACCATCCCAAACCCATGACAACCATGAGATGGTAGCATCCCCATCCCCACCTTTGGACCCCCCTGCCCCTCCCAGCTCGGTGGCACTCTGAGGACACGCATGGCCAGCTGGTGGGACTCACTCTCCCATGAAGCCCTTGGAGATGGAGTGGAAGGAGGCCAGTTCCACCTCCTCTGAGTAGGGTGGCCCCAACTCAAAGAGAACCTTCTTGAATGAGTGGAAAGCAGAGCCCTTGGCATAGATGTTGTCTTGGTATACCTGGGGGGGGAGTGGGGGTCACCTGGGTGTCAGTGGGTCACATCCCCACAGGGTGAGAGACACCCATGGGTGCTGCTAACCTCGTCAGCCATGAGGAAGAGCTTCTCCTCAAAGGCAAATTTGATGACGTCCTCGATACACTGGCGGCTCTGGACTTGACCTGGAGGGACACAGCATCACAAGGCACTGGGAGACCAGTCTTCGTACTGGTTAGGTGTTGAGGGGATCCAGACCTAGTACTGGTTTTGTTTGGAGAGAACGCAGTCCTGCTACTGACTGGGTATGGAGGGAATCCAGTCCTGATACTGGTTGTGGAGTTTCATGGTCTCAACTCTAGTGCCAGTAGAGCACTGGGGGTTGCAGTCTTGGGCTTCCAGTTCAGTCTTAAGGGCCCAGTCCCAGTCAATAGGTCCTAGTCCAGCATCGAAGTCCCAATTCAACCCATGGATCCCAAATCCACCCTTGACATCCCATCCCAGAGGTCCCATCTCCAGTCTCAGGACTCCATCCCAGTCTTAAACATCCAGTCCCAGTCAATGGATCTCAGTCCAGTCTATGGGTCCCAGTCAAGTCTCAAGGTCCTAATTCCATCCGCAGACCTCAGCTCACCCTTGAGGTCCCACCTCCAGTCTATGTGTCGCATCCCATAGGTCCCAGCTCCTGTATATGGGTTACATCCTCAGCTTTGGGGTCCCCATCAAGCCTTGAGGTCCCATTTCCATCCACAGATCCCAGTCCAGTCTATGGGTCCCACCCAATTTCCCAGTTGTTCCCCATGGGTAGCTACCAGTGGGGTTGCCAGGGTTGATGATACAGAGGACACGAGGACAGCAGTGGCGTCGGCCCTCGGTTAGTGCCCGTCGCAGCTCAGCCACATCGAGGGCCCAGCATTGTTCCTCATTCAGGTAGTAGTTGAGCTGGACGGCGCTGAGCTCCGCGATGGCTGCCGAGTACAGTGGGTACTGCGGGATGGGGATCAGCACCCCACTGCGCGACGGCCCCACCCCTGACACCAGCAACTTCAGGATGCTCTGGGGGGAAGGTGGGAGGGAGAGTCAGTGAGGGTTGAGGTGATGGGAATTGGGAGAGGGTTGGTGGGATGTGGGGTGGGGTGGAGATGTAGATCTTGGGATGGGAAAGTGGTTGGTGGGACATGGGGTAGGATGAGAATGGAGGTTGTGGGCATGGGGAGATGGTTGGTGGTAGGATGTGGGGTGAGCGGGGATAGAGGTTATGAGAATAGGGAGACGGTGAGAGGTGGGGTGGTGATGGAAATATTGGCATGGGGAGAGGGTTGGTGGGATGTAGGGTGGAGATTGAGATCTTGGTCTTGTGGAGGGTGTGGGGAGATGGTGTGGGATAGGGTGGAGATAGGTGTACTGGAATGGGGAGATGGTTGGTGGGACGTGGGGTGGAGATATTGGGATGATGAGAGAGTTGGTGGGATGCAGGGTGGGGTGGAGATGGAGACAGATACTATGAGAATGGAGAGAGGGTTGGTGGTACATGGAGTAGAGACAGAGGTTACGGGGACAACAGGGACCATGGGATGGCCTGAAGCTAGAATGTATGGGTTTGGGAAGATGGTTGGTAGGGATATGGGGTGGGGTGCAGATGGAGGTCATGGCCTTGGGGACATGATTTATGGGGTCATAGGGACAGTGTGGCGCTAGAGAGGGGCCATGATGGGGACACTGGTTGGGCTGGACATGGGGCCTGGGCCTGGGGACAGCGACTGAGAGAAGTCAGTGGTATGGGATGGGATGGGGACAGGGATGAGGTGGGCATGGGGATGATGGCATTGGAGTGGCATTGGGGACATAATGGCCAAGGGGACACTATGGAGATGCTATGGAGACACTATGGGGACACTATGGTATCCCTATAGTGATAGGGATACCATGGGGCCACCACAGGAAGCCTCCATTGCCCACAGCTCTGGGTGTAGGACACTGGCTCCAGGTTACCTTACAAGAGTTACAAGGTCACCAGGGAGCTCTGAAGTTACCAAGGACACTTCGTTCCTGATGCCACCACCCCACCCCCCCCTCCTCCTCGTCCTTCACCTTGGCACTGGCCATGGGGGAACTGGTGCCAGTAGCTGGCACAAAGGGCCCTTTGTGGGTTCCTGGCGTGGGAACAGGCTGCAGAGTGGGGGGGCTGTGGGGTTTGTGGGGTGGGGGATGGGAGGGGACCCCATACCACAATGGCATCACTGGCACCGGTAGACAGGAAGATGTTATTGGGGTTGGCGACCACCCCATCACGGCGCTGGAGGAACTGGGCCACATGCCCACAAATCATTCCGATGCCAGGGCTGGCGCTGTAGGCACCTGGGGAAGGTTATGGGGTGGTTATGGTCATGGGATGGTGGGTATGGCATGGTAGTTATGAGGTGGTAGGCACGGGTGCATATGGGGTGGCAGTTATGAGGTAGGTATGGGGTGGTGCTGATGGGGTGGGGGTTATAGGGTGGCCCCTTACCGGCACTTTGTCCCGCGCAAGCCAGCAGCAGGCGCTGGGCCCTGGCCTTGGCATCGTCAGGAATTTTAGGGTCAGCCAGCAGCTCGGGGTAGAGGCACAGGGCTGTCACCTATGGGGTGGTGGCAGCTGGTGAGCCCCGCCCCACACGTCCCTCAGGACCAAACCCCATAGATGCCCCCCACCCCTTTGGTACCTGTCGGAGGAAGGTGATGGGTTTCTGCCCCATAGCATGGGCATCACCGATGTTGGCCTTGATCACCTCAGTGAAGGGTTTGGGGACACCCTGCAGAGACAGGATATCAGGTTATGGGGTGAGGATGTGGGACAGGGCTGGGATTATAGGATGGGATGGAGACAGGGGAGAGGGGACAAAGATGAGGTCATGGGTGGTATCAGGGACAGGGGACCAGGACAGGGATGGGATCAGGGATGGAGACAGAAATAGGAGAGAGATGAGGACAGGAATGGGGTAGGGGACAGGGGAGAGGGACAGGGATAGGATCAGTGTTATGGATAGGATCAGAGACAGTGACAAAGGACAAAAAACAGGGATGAAACAAAGATGGGGTCAGGGATAGGGTCAGGGACAGGAGACAGGGACATAGGGACAGGAATGGGGTGGGGAAAGGGGACAAGCGACAGGAATGTGACAGAGACGGGATCAGGAACAGGGTAGAGAGGGACAGGAATGGGGTCAGGGATAGGGTCAGAAGCAGGGGACAGGGATGAGTATGAGGACAAGAGACAGGGACATGGCATAGGGAATAGGAATCGGAATGGGGACAAGGGAGGGACATGGGGACAGAGACAGGAATATGGAGACAGGGGAAAGGAACCAGGGTCAGGGTCAGAGCTGGGCACATAGTGTGGCCATCCTGTGGGTGCCACCACTGTCTTGAGGGTGTCCCCAGCTCCTGGCATCTTGTGGGATGAATGGGACACGGTAGCGGGGACGGGGGGGGAGATACGGAGACCCCAGGGATGGGTGGGATGAGGGAACACTGGTGATACTGGGAATGCCTCCCCTGCCCATGCCCAGGTGCCCAACCCAGGAGTAGCCTTGGCCAACTCCTGCCCAACCCTGGACTTTGTCCCCTTGGCTGGCAGCCAGACTCTGTCCGCAGGTCACTTCACACCACTCCACAACACCCACAGTCACCCCACGGCACCCCCTGGCACCAGGTGGGGCACACTTCTGGGTCTTCCACCTCCCACCACCACCCATGGGTGCCCAGGGCTGGGTGCCAGGGACAGGGAGTGCTCAGGTGGAGTTGGTATGGAGAAGGGTGGAAATGGGTGCTGGGACACCCCCAAACCCATGGGACCCTCCGACCTACACATATAGGACTCCTTCCTACACCCATGGGACCCCCCCATGTCCATAGGACACCCCTACAACCATAGGACTCCTCCCTACACCCATGGGACACCCCCAAACCAATGGGACTGGTCCCACAAGGTGATGGGAAGGTGCCCAGATGGGTGCAGGGACATGGCCAGGGGGAGGGTGGGGGTGGCAGCAAGGTGGGTCCTGGGTTTGTGAAGGCTGGGGGTGGGATCCTGGGAGTGCTGATTTAGGGTCTCCCAGGGAGTGGGTTCCTGGTTTAAGGGGAGTTTCCGAGTTTAGGGTAGGGAATCTGGTTTTAGGGCAAAGTTTCCAGTTTTCTGGGCTGGGGGATGGGGGTCCTGCTTGATGGGGTGGTTGTCTCAGATTATGAGGGGGTCCCAGTTTAAAGCAGGAGTCCGGGTTTAAAGGAGCAGTCCTGATTTGTGGGAGAATCTCGATTTAAGGGGGTGCCATGATTTATGGGGTGGGCTCTCAGTTTATGGGGTGAGTTCCCAGCTTAGGGGGCACGTTCCCACTTTGCGGGGTTGTTGCAGATTATGGGGGGAGGTCTCGCTTTTAGCAGGGTCAGGGGTGAACCAGATTTGCCTAGTGCCATGATTTATAGAGTTAATTCCCACCTTATAGGGTGTGTTTCCAGTTTGCGGGTTAAATCCCCCGTTTGGGGGTGGAGGTGAAGGCAAGCCCCAGTTCAGGAGGTCCTTTTAAGAGCGGGTTCCCTAATTCTTTCCTGGGAGGCGGGGGGGGGTCGTTACCTGCCGCAGCTCCTGCTCCAGCTGTAGAGCTCGAGTGACGATGGGACCCCGCACGGCGTATTCGACCCTCCGCACCGCTGGGTTCATGGTGCTGAGGGTCAACACGGGACTCCGAACCCCCTCCCTAGTCCCGGACACCCCCTCAACCCCAGCCCCCCGCATCGAGTTCGTTGTCACCGTCGCCATCGCTGGTACCGGGGGGATCCTGTGGGGTCGGAAAGTCCTTAGTAACCACATCGACCTCAAATCGGGGTCTGCTGTCGCCTCCCCTACCCCGGCCCTAAATTGGGGGTGGGGGGTTTCGCTCGCCTCCCCCCATCCCAAAATAGAAAAAGCACCGACGGGACGGAGCGACCGACAGACAGGACGGACGGACCGCCGGGACCGCCCCGGGCAACGGGCAGCGGCAACCAGGACCGCCCCAGGGCNGGGACATGGGGACAGAGGGATATGTGGATATGGGGACGGGGGAGACACGGAGTCATGGAGGACAGGGGGATATGGGGACATGAGGCTCAGGGGGACATGGGGTCATGGAGGACTGGGTGGATATGGGGACATAGGATGAGTCACGAGGACACGGGACCTGGGGACATTCAGGCTCGGTGTTACCCACAGCAGACCCGGTGTGTGTACGGGGTGGGAGGATGTGGGTCTGGGACCCCCGGGGACAACTGTCAAAGGGAGGCGACACAACTGTCATAGTGGGGTATTGAACTGACAGACACGAGGTCACTCAGTCAGACCCACACCAGTGTCCCATAGATGCTTCCCTGCCCCATAAACACCCACTTTGCCTCATAAACACTCCTGTCCCATAAAACTTCCCTGTCCCATAAACAACCCCCTGTACCCTAGACACCCCTCGCCCCTTACATTCCCACCCTTGCCCTATAAACACCCCTCTGCCCCACAGGCATCCCCTGAACCACAGATCCACCTCCACTCCATAGCTCTTACCCCAAAGACACTTCTGCCCCATAGATCCCCCCTGCCCCATAAACACCCCTTCCTTATAGAGCCCCCTTGCCCCATAGATCCCCCTTCTTCCTACAGAATTCCCCCACTAATCCCAACCACTGCCCCATAGCGCCCCCCGCCAGCTCTAACGGGCAGCGCTCGCCCTGACCCCGCCCCCCTCGGCTCCGCCAATCAGCGCGCGTGACGGCCGGGAGTTGGCCTCGCCCACCCTGTAACTTGCGAGGGGCCGGTGACACCCCCATTGTGGGGTGACCCATAGACAATCCTCGTCACGGGGTGGCCCATAGACACTCCGTGTTATGAGGTGCCCCACAGATACCCAGCTATGGGGTGACCCACAGACAGCTCCAGTTATGGGGTGACCCATAAATACTCTGCTATGAGGTGATTCAGGTACTTCTTTATAGGGTAACTCACAGACAGCCCCATTATAGGGTGGCCACACAAATACCCAGTTATGGGGTGATCCACAGACAGCCCTGCTATGGGGTGGCCCTTAAGACAGTCCTATGCTATAGGGTGACCCACAGAAATGCTTGCCCTGCTATGGGGTGAAACACAGCCTCATTATGAGGTGATCCATAGATACCCAGTTATGGGGTGCCCCATAGCAAACCCCCTATCAGTTGCTCCCATAGTGTCTTTAGCTGTGGGATGCCCCACACATTCCCTCCCTCACCCCCATCGGTTTCAACCCCCCTGAACCCTGATAAACCCCCATGCTGGACCCCACACTGCATTGCTATGGGGCAGCACCACCCTTATCACTCCCAAACACCATGCACCCAACCCCCTATCTCCAGCCCCACAACACTATGGGGCTGAGCCCCTTCCCCTTTCCCTTATAGTGGGTCAAGCCCCCACCTCACTGTAGGGCTGAGCTCACCTGCAGCCGTGCCAGGCAGAAGCTGGGGGGCAGAGGGTGCTCTGGGGCTGTGACCTCTGTGAGCAGCTGCCCATGCCCCGCCTGCACCCATGGGTGGGGGGGGTTAGAGGACTATTTTTACCGCAGCGCCCCGAGGTGCCGCCACCAAGAACAGCAGGAGGAGTTTGCAGCCAGAGCCCAGCTGGGCCCAAATTTGGGGTGAAAAGAGGCAGAAAGAGGCAAAAAAAGGCACCGTGGAAGGGCACTTAGTCGAGGGGGTGAACCTACAGGGTAGAGGGGCACCCTATGGGGTGGGTGAGGCACCCCAACAGGGCATGTGGGGCTACCTGTAGTGAGTGGGACACCCTATAGGGTATGGGACACCATATAGGGTGTGGGGGGCATACTATGGGGTGCAGGGGACACCCAACAGGATCTGGGGCACCCAATAGGGTGGGAGGGGGACACCTTATAGGGTGTAAGGGTCATTTTATAGGGTGTGGACCAACCTAAGGGGCATGAACGGGTTGTGAGAGGTATTATACAGGGTGTGGGAACACCCAATGGGGTGTGGAGGACACCCTATAGGGTGTGGAATCACCCTACAAGGTGTGTGGGGTACCCTACAGGCAGTATGGGGCATCCTATGGGATATGTGGCCCCACTCTATAGTGTGTGGAGGCACCCAATGGGGTGTAGGGAGCACCCTATGGGGTGTGCAGGGCACCCAATGAGGTGTGAGGGGTACCCTAGAGGTGTGTGAGGAACACTCAATAGGGTGCCACCCTGTAGTGTCTGGGGGACACCCTATAGTGTGAAGAGCACCCTACAGTGCGTGCAAGGCACCCAATGGGGTGAGAGAATCACTCTATAGGGTGCATAGGACCATCCTATAGTGTGTGGGGACACCCTATAGGGTATGAAAGGCACCCAATGGGGTGTGTGGGGCCACCCTATAGTGAGTGGGTCACCCTGTAGGGTATGGGACACCCTACAGAGTGTGCAGGGCACCCTATAAGGCCTAGAAGCACCCAGTGGGGTGTGTGGAACCCTGTAGGGTGTGAAAGGCACCCAATGAGGCTTGTGGGGCCACCCTACAGTCTCTGGGGTGCCCCCTCACATCACCCGGCAGCACCGCTGCTTCTGGGCAGGTGCCGGCACCTCCTCGGCCGGTGCCGTCAGCTTGAGCAGCGGCGGGTCGCTGGGACCAGTGGGATCCAGTTCCAGTGGCCCCATACTGGTGTTACTGGCAGCGGATACTGGTGGGTTCTGGAGCTTGGCAGCCACGCGGTGCCGCTTGAGGTCAGCCAAGGTGTGATGGGTCCGGTCCCGCTCAGGCGGTGCAGCCACTCCATTATGTTGCGGCTCCTATAAGAGAGACCCCAGTAAGACCCCAGTACGACCAGCATGGCCAGTAAGGGGTAGGTTATGGGATCGAGGACTCACCGAGGGCTGCGGGGAGTCATCATCACTATCGGGGCGCTGCCACACCAGGGCCTCCCGCTGCTGTGCCCGGCGGTATTGGGAGCTGCGCTGGGACAGACTGGCCCTACGTACCGCCCGCCTATAGGGAATGCTCAGTATGGGGTGGGTATGTGGGGGGTAGGGGGTTATGGGGTGGGTATGGGGTTAGGAGCTGCGTTATGATTTGGGTTATGAGGTTAGGACTGGAGTGTGGGGTTAGAATTGGGGTTATGGGGTTAGGATTGAGGTTATGATTTCAGTCAGGAGATTAGGATCAAGGTGTCGGTTCAGGGTCAGGGTTGTGGGTTAGGATGGGGATTATGGGGTCAGGATGGGAGTTACGGAGTTAGGATCAGGGTTATGGGGATAGGGATGGGGTTATTGGGTTAGGATGATGGGTTTAATCAGAGTTATAGGGTTAAGATTGGGGTTATGGGGTTAGGGTAAGCGTTACATGTTTGTTATGGGGTTACAATTGGGGTTATGAGGTTAGGATGGGGGCTATGTGGTTGGTATTTGGGTTATGGGTTAAGATTTGGTTTAGGGGGTTAGGATGTGAGTTATTGGGTGGTTATAGGGTTAGCAGTGGGGTTATGCCATTTGGCTCAGAGTTATGGGGTCAGGATGGGGGTATAAGGTTAGGAGTGGGGCTATGAATTGTTTGGAGTCAGAATGAGGGTTATGGGGTTAGGATAGGTTTGGGGTTGGGATAGGGATTATGGAGTCAGGACAGGGGTTTCATGGTGGTTTTTATGGGGTTACCCGCGGCTGCTGGCACTGGAGCTGCGTCGCTGCAGGGGTCGGGGTCTGTCACAGCCCCTGCGCAGGATGTCCCGCTGCTGCTTCAGCTCCTGCAGCTTCGCCCGCAGCCCTTCATCAGGGCAGACGTCTGCAGGGTGAGGATCCCATAAAACAAAACCCCTTAAAATAAGCCCAAATATACCAACCAACTCCCCAGTCCTCACTCTATCCTAATTGCATAACCCAGATCCTAACCCCATAATCCCACTCTGAACCATATAACAACCCCATAGCCCCAATCCTAAACCCATAACCCTGATCATAGCAACCACACAGGCCTGATCCTAACTCCACATCAACCCCACAACCCCAACTGTAACCTATAACAGCCCCATAACCCTGCTCCTAACCCCATAACCACCCCATAACCCCACTCCTAACCCCATAACCATCCCATAAGCCTGCTCTTCACCACATAACCCCAACCCTAACCCCATAAACCCCCTCCTAACCATATAATCACCCCACAACCCCACTCCCAACCCCATAACACACCCAATGGGGTCTCATCCAGCAGTGATTTCCCATTGAGGTCGGCCCCACTGGCCACCAGCAGCTCCACCAGCTCCAACTAGGAGGGAAAAAACAGGGCAAAACCCATTAAAACCAATTAAATCCAACAAAATCACGCAAAATCCCAGTAGCACCCACCTGCCCCCAGTATGCAGCAGCATGGAGCGGTTGCCACCCGTCGTGGTCGCTGGCCCCAACACTGGCCCCGTAGTCCAGCAGCAGTTGGGCTGCCTCGACATAGCCACTGGCTGCTGCGATGTGGAGCTGTCAGGGTTTAGGGGAAACAATGGAATGGTTATAGGGTCATTTGTTAGTGCCATCCCGTAGTACCCTGCCAGCACCCACCAGGGTGGCTCCGTGGTGGCCTCGTGGCTCGTCCAGGTTGCCACCAGCAGTGGCCAGTAGCTGGATGTCCCGTAGCAGCTGGCGCTCAGGGGCAGCTCGAGCAGCCTCGATCTGCTCCTGGGTGATTCCTATGGGGACAGCAGGGTGGGTTATGGGAGCAGGGGGTTATGGGGTGGGGTTATGGGGTTGGGGGGCTATGGGGCGGCTAACCCTGGCCAGCCATGGCCGTCTCAAGGCAGTCCAGGGTGGCCTCGTCCTCACACAGGTCGTAGGGCATGTTGCCGTCAGAGTTGAGGGCCAGGAGGTCAGCACCACTGCAGGGCGGGTTACAGGGTCAGGGGTTTAAGGTTGGTACTGAGATCCTGCAGTACTCAGAGACCTAACTCCATAACTCCAATCGTAACTCCATAACAACCCCATAAGCCCCTATCCTAACCCATAACCCTAATCTTGACCCCATAACCCCCTTCCTAACCCATAATCATAATCCTAACCCCAATTGTAACTCCGTAACAACCCCACAACCCCCATTCTAACCCATAATGCCAATCCCAACCCCTTAATAACCCTAACCCTCACCACATAAACACCCCTAACACCATAACAAACCCATAACCACCATCCTAACCCATAAACCAAATCGTAACCCCATACCCACCCCATCACCCTATTCCTGACCTCGTAAGGACCCTACAAGCCCTGTTACCACTGCAGGAGGAGCTGCACAGGGCACAAGTGGGTGCAGCAGGCCACAGTGTGCAGTGGGGTCCATTCCCAACCCTGTAACTCCCATCCTAAACCCATATTCACCCCACAGCCCTACTCCTGACCCCGTAAGGACCCTACAAGCTCCATTCTCACTGCAGGAGGAGCTACACAAGGTGCAGGTGGTGCAGCAGGCTGCAGCGTGCAGTGGGGTCCAGTCCTAACCGTGTAACTCCCATCCTAATTCCGTAATAACCCCATAACCCAAATTCTAACCCCTACCCACCCCATAACCCCACTTCTGACCCTATAAGGACCCTACAAGCGCCATTCCTGCTGCAGGAGGAGCTGCACACGGTGCAGGTGGTGCAGCAGGGTCCACTCCTAACCCTGGAACTCCTATTCTAACTCCGTAATAACCCCATAACCCAAATTCTAACCCCTACCCACCCCATAACCCCACTTCTGACCCCATAAGGACCCTACAAACCACATTACCACTGCAGGAGGAGCTGCACGAGGTGCAGATGACCGCAGCAGGCTGCAGCGTGCAGTGGGGTCCAGCTCTCACTGTCACAGCAGTTGACAGCAGCACCAGCCTCCAGCAGCACTGACACGATGGAGTCGGCAGCATCAATGCAGCACTGCAGGGTCAGGGGAAAAGGGGGGTAGATTATGGGGTGGAACACAAAAACCCCACTAAAATCCACCCCAAAAGCAGACGGATTGATCCCAGGGGCGTGTGGAAGTTTGTTTTGGGGTTACAATGGGATCCCCAGTTTGTTTGGGATCCCCAGTTTATTTCAGGGTCACAATGCTTTGGGGATTCCACTTGTTTTGGGAACCCAACGGGATCTCCATTTCATTTTGGGTACCCTATGGGATCCCTCCCACCCCACAAGCAGGACGGAGGTACCTGGTGTAGGGCTGTGAGCCCGTCCTCATTGCAGACATCAGGGTCAACACCGCTCGCCAGGAACTGCCGGACTGGCAGGGGAAACAAGTGGTTGGGACTGAGGATTTTGCCTAAAGGGTCAGATGGGGTCTGGGAGGTTGTGTGGGGTAGCTGCATTAATAACCTTTTCTGGGATTTCGGGGGGTTATTGGGTTTTTGGGTGGTTACAGGGTTTTATAGGGTGGTTGTATTGGGGTTTGGGAGGTTTTATTGAGTTGGGAGAGTTTTTATTGGTTTTTGAGAGTTTTATTAGGTTTTGGGGGGGTTGTTTTGATGGGTCTTCTTGGATTTTGGTGGGGTTTGGGGTATTGTGGGGCCTTACTGGGTTTTCTTTGGTGTTTATCGGCTTTTATTGACTTTTGGGGGGTTATTTGATTTTATTGGGTTTGGGAGGATTTATTTATTTTGAGTGAGTTTTGTTGGGTCTTGGGGGTGTTTACTGGGGTTTTATTGAGCTTTGGGTGATTTTATTGGGGCTTATTGAGTTTTAGGCAGTTTCATTGCATTTTATTGGGTTTTATTGGGTTTTTGGGGGTATATTTGATTTTATGGAGGTTATTTGATTGTATTGAGTTTTCAGAGGTTTCTTGTTGGGTTTTCTTGGATTTGGGAGTGGTTTATTGGTTTTTAGAGTGTTTATTGGGTTTTATTGGAGTTTGAGGTGTTGATTTATTGGACTTTGAGATGTTGTTTTATTGGACTTTATTGGGTTTGGGGGGGGTTATTTGATCTTGAAGGAGTTTACTGGGAGTTTATTGGGTTTCGTTAAGTTGTGGAGCCTCTAATAGATTTCGCTGGGGTTGAGGTATTTCATTTGGGTTTCGGGGGTTTATTTGGTCTTTGGGGGTTTATTAGTTTTAACTGGGGGTTTATTGGGTTTTGTCAAGTTTTTGGGATAATTTACTGGATTTTGTTTGGTTTGGGGGATTTATTTGCTTTTAGAGTATGTTTTATTTGACTTTATTACATATGGGGGGTTTATTTGGCTTTAGAGGGATTTAATGTGGTTTTGTGGCTTTTACAGGGTTTTTTTATAGGGTTTGATTTGGTTTGGTGGGGGTTATTTGGGTTTTTGACAGGGTTCTTGAGGTTTAAAAGGTTTATTGGGCTTTGAGTGGTTTTACTGAGTTTTTGGGGGGTTCTTGAGTTTAGGGATGTTTTGTTGGGCTTTGAGGTAGGTTTATTGAGTTTTCCTGGGTTTGGGGTGATTGATTTGATTTGGGGTTATTTTCTTGGGTTTTGGAGCATCTTGTTGAGTTTAATCACATTTAGAGAGCCATTTAGCTGTAAAACTGTGCCTTACACCTCATTTCAAACCCCAACCCCCTCAATTTTAGCTGTTTAGGGATCTAAAACCCACCAACACACCACCATCACCACCACCTCCCCACTGCAACCACCCACCTTCCTCAGCATCTTGCCGGGCTGCCGCCTCCAGGAGCTGGACACTGGCGGGGAATGAGACCCTTTTGCTTTGCCCATCGCTCTTCCTCCTCCTCTTCATCCTCTCGGCCCCCAATAGCACCCCCTGCAGCAGCTCCTTCTCTGCTTGTGCCCAGTTCTTCAGCTGCTGGGCCCGGCGCTTCTGGGCATGTTTGAGCCTCTCCGGGGCGCTCAGCCGGGCCACCGCTGCCATCTCAGCCAGCAGCTCTGCATGTTCCGCCATGGCCACGGCCCGATATCACCAGCTATGGGGTACGGAGTGGCTGTAGTCCCCACTGGCATCACCTCGTGGGGCTGCAGGGAAGGGACAGGGCAGTTTATCGCCGTCGGCCAGTGCTTTGCCGGAGTGTCACAGGGGGCTCTGCACGCTGCCAGCGGCCTTTGGGAAGCATCTCCCCACACAGGCTGTCTTCCCCAGCCCCAAATTCCCCTTAAAACAAAGATTTTGGGGCATCTTGGGGGTTCTGTTAAGATTTTTGGAGGGTGAATCCCAGCCGGTAGAGCTGAAATCCCGTTGGGATGATCCTTGTTGCTGGTTTGGTGATTAATTGAACCAATGAGGTTCTGCCGTCCTGTTGTCCGAGACCCAGCAGCTGTTGTCGTGACAGTAGCACCACGGAGCTGAGAAGCCAGTGCCAGGCAGGATGAGGCCACTCGGAGATCAGTGGGACAGGGCTGCGGTAGCGTCTTGTAATCCTGTTGGGATAAAAGGAATCACTAAAGGGACAAGGAGTGGCTCCGTGGTGCCCAACCCTAATCCAGGATTAGCCTACAAACCAAATCATAGACAATTATCCCCCAAAACCAGCAACTACCGAGGGATTCCCTCAGCAGAGCCTCACCAGGACGAAGCGGCAAATCTCAAATGCTGGAGAGGGGAGCCCAGAATGTTCCAGATGCCGGCTGAGTTGGGTTAAACTGGGTGAGCAGCCACCTCACGCCTTGCCCCGACGCCGTCATCACCTGCCGGGTAGAGCAGGACAGGCAGGAAAGGGCAGATTCCAGCAGAGCCAGCGCAGCCGTGATTCCCAAAGCGGCTTCACCAGGGCAAAGTCCGGTGCAAGGGTAAAAAAAACTCTACAAATTCCTGCACCTTAATCCCACTGTAAATCCCCCAGGAATGGTAAATCCGTCCCAAGGGGAGACAAAGGGATCAAGAGAGCTGAGTGATCCAGATAGTCCCAGAATCCCAGTGGTATCTCGACCCTTCAAAGGGGGTCTGAACCCCAAAATCCCTATAAATACACCAAATTTTAGTGCTGGGAGAGGCCAGTGGGGTCCGGAGCTCGTTAACGGGGTTGGCTGCCCGCTTCTTCATTAGCACTAACAGCAGAGGCTGCCCATTTCCCTTTCAAATTTCTTTCCACCTGCTTTAAAAATAAAGTGACTCTCCTGATATTTAATTGATGAGGGTTTACGGGATGAGGTAGCCAGGACTGGCTGGGGAGGATCTAGGATGCTTTAGTGGGTGTTGGGAGTGGGGGGACATATAGGGGGATTTGGGTGGTGGTGTGGGTCCTCTCCACCCTTTTAAGCCCCCCAAGGGGAGCAACATCCCTAAGGGGAGTTTAAGCAGCCCCAAAAGTAGTGTAAAACTTTCAGGGGGGAACCCCATGTGCTGCCATGTCGCCCCACCCAGGTGGGATTGTCCCCAGGGAGCCACTCACATCCTCAGGCCTTGAGAAATGGAAACTGTCCCCAGGGGACCTCTTCGAAGAGACCTCTATGTCCTCAAGAGGTGAAGGGGGATTCATGTCTCCAGACTCCCCCCGAGGGGACACCCATGTCCCCATGGGCTGAAGTGGGCTGTTCATGTCTCCAGGCCCCCCCAGAGGAGAACCCCTGGTCCCCACATCTCGGGGCGGGGGGGTCTGTCCCCAGGGTGCCCTCCCCGAGGAGACCAACGTGTTCTCACAAGCGAGAGGCACTGTATCAAAAGGAACTCCGTGTCTCCACAGTCCAGAAGGTATCCCTACCCCCCCATGAGGGCCTCCCCACACCCTGGGCCCGTCCCGAAGAACCCCTCCCCCAGGCTTTTCCCCGAGGACTTCCTCTACCCTCGCGGTCTGCTTCGGAGCTCCCTCAGCCCCAGAGAACCCTCCAAAGCTCAGCCGATACCTCCCGGGCCAGGCCGCGGCCTTGTCCCGCTACAGCCACTGCCCGGGGCGTGGCCGCCGCCTCCATCACCGAAGCAACAGCCCGCCGCTTCCGGCCTAGACCGGAAGTGGAGCTGTAGTCGGAAGTGGAGGTGGGGGACGGTAGTCGGTGCCATCTTGGGAGTGGCCTCGCCGTCGCCCTCACGCCGTCATTGTCGGCAGGGCTGCGCCCCCTGGCGAGTGGAGGTGGGACGGCACCGCCGGGATGTAGGATATGGGATGGGAGATGGCGTATGAGGTGTGGGATATGGGGCATGGGATGTGGTAGATGGGACACGAGGTAAGTGGTATAAGGTATGGGATATTCGGATGCTCTAGCCTCTGGCAGTGTCTTTGCATTGGACTCTCTCCAGTAACTCCATATCCTTGAACTGGAAACCCTGGATCAGTACTGGGGAGTCCTGGGTCCTGGTGGCCCTTGGCGCCGGCACCAGCGTAGCAGCAGCCCCGACCACCTGGGCTCCCAGGGCCAGAGGCTGCGCCTCTCCCCGGTGGGTTGTCCACGACGCGCGCCGTTGCTGCCCCCTATTCCGAGCATCCCTTTCTCCATAGTCACACCCCCTTGTCTGACTTCTCCACATCTGATTGGCTCATTTTTGGCACCGCCCTCATACCCGCAGCTCCCATTGGCTGGCCTGGCTGGACGTCATGTTCCAGTTGCTGGATGCGGCCCGCCTTGATGGCGGCGGAGGGGAAAGCGGACGAGGAGGAGGTGGCGCTGTCAGAGCTGTCAGCGCTGCTGGCCCCGACCGCGGGCGCTGCCGCTCGGGCGGGGGCGGCGGAGACGGTGCTGGCTCTATCGGGATCTGCCGCGGGCCGGCGGCTGCTGCTGTCGCGGTGCTGCGAGGTTCTGGGGGCGCTAGTGGCTGTGGCGGTGGGGCCCGACCCTGCAGCGGCGCAGCCGGCGCTGGGCTGCCTGGTCAACCTGTCCGCCGAGCCCGAGGCCCGCGGGGCGCTGCTGCAGGGGCTGCCTCAGCTGCTGCCGTTGCTGCCAGCGGGCTCCGTCGCGGGAATCTTGGCCAACCTGTGCCGGGAGCGCAGCACGGCCCGGCAGGTGCTGCGGGCGCTACAAGACAGCGGGCACGGGCTGCCCCAGCTCCTGCGAGCCCTCGCCCAGCCCCG
The DNA here is from genome assembly GCA_013400115.1 of Rhinopomastus cyanomelas. Classification (NCBI taxonomy): domain Eukaryota; kingdom Metazoa; phylum Chordata; class Aves; order Bucerotiformes; family Rhinopomastidae; genus Rhinopomastus; species Rhinopomastus cyanomelas. Next base: position 54,241 of record VXBP01007654.1, read on the forward strand.
GCCTCCGCCGCAGCTCGGCCCGTTGCTCTGTAATCTCAGCCAGCTGCCCGAGGGGCGCCGGGAGCTGCTCGACCGGTCCCGGTACAGACCCTGGGTGGGGGTGGTGCGGAGGGCTCCGGGGCTCTCGAAGGGGTTTCTGCGGCCCCGAGGTAGAAGGTTTCCGGGGATTTGCAGGGGTCTGTTGGGGCGCCCCTGCAGCCCCAGGGTGGGGGGGTGGAAGGTCTCCAAGAGTCTCTGCAGGCCCAGAGGGAGGGCTGGGAGGTCTCCACGGGCCCGGGAGAGGTTTGTGAGGGGTGTCTGTAGGGGTCTGTTGGGGGGTTGAGGTCTGCCCAGGGCTGGGGGTGTCTCTGGGTTTTATGGGTACTCATTGTGGCCCGGGGTAGTGGTGGAAGGTATCTCCAGGGGCCTGGGGATGGTCTGGGGTGGGGTCTCTGGGGGTTTGTTGGGGGGGCGTCCCTGCAGCCCTCAGATGAGGGGTTGCAGTTCTGCCTGGGTCTGGAGGTTTGTCTTGGGTTCTGTGGTGGCTCTCTGTGGTTCCAGGATGTGCGTTACTGTCCTGTAGGAACGCGGTGCGGTGGTTGCTGCCCTTCACACAGTACAAGGAGTCGGTGGTCCATCGCCGGGGCATTGTGGGGGCCCTCAGGAACTGCTGCTTTGAGTACGGTGAGGGATGGAGCATAGCACTGCAGTAGGCTCCTCCTCAACTCCTGGGGTCAGCTCTGGGCCCCTCAGTCCTGGCCAGAAGGACATGGAGGGGCTGCAGCAGAACCAGAGAAGGGCAACAGAGCTGAGGAAGGGGCTGCAGCACCAGGGGAGCCCCTGGAGGAGCCATGGGGAGGGGAAGGGTGGGTCTGAGGAGCAATTTCTTCCCTACAAGGGGTATCCACGCCTGGCCCTGGCTACCCAGACCCCAGCACAGAGGTCTGGGCTGGGCTGTGGTGGCACCCCTGACCCTAGGCTCATCTCCAGAGGATCATGAATGGCTGCTGAGTGAGGAGGTAGACATTCTGCCCTTCCTCCTGCTGCCTCTGGCCGGCCCTGAGGAGCTTCCTGAGGATGAGATGGAACGTGAGTGGGTGTCAGGGTGGGCGATGGGTGCTAGGGGGCTGCCCTATGCCCTGCACTGAGGCTGTTTGTCCCCTAGGGCTGCCTGTGGACTTGCAGTACCTGCCCCAGGACAAGCAGCGAGAGGAGGAGCCAGATATCCGAAAGATGCTGCTGGAGTCCATCATGCTGGTGGGTCACAGCAGGCCTGAGTGTGACAGCCTGGGTGGGGGGCTTCTGGGGACAGAGGGGTGTCAGGGCTGCCTTGGGATGTGACATCCTTATGGACAGGTGGTGACAGCCAGGCTGGACTGGAAACTGGACAGACCCACAAGGCACAAAGGTCTGACTGGTGACCAGTACTGCATACCTGGGGCTGACACAGGGTCCAGTCCTCCTCAATATCTTCATGAATCATGTGGAGGATGAGGCAGAGCAGTTTGTGGGTGACACAAAGCTGAGAGAAGTAGCTGAGACACTAGAAGGTCCTGCTGGCTCCCATAGGGGCCTCCCCATATTGGAGAGATAGGCCAGCAATGGCTTTGTGGAGCTCCTTGAGGCCAGGAACCATCCCTTGGCAGCCTTGGCAGCAGAAGCTGCATGAAATGAAGAGCAGAACCCTGCAGAGAACGTGGCAAAGGCAGTGAGAGGTGCCCAAGGCTGCATGAGGAACAGTGTCCCAGTGGGTGTCAGTGCTGGCGGTGGGGGGAAGTCACCCTGGAGAGCTGTACCCAGTCCTTGACTCCCCAGGTTGAGACAGGCAGGGTCCTGGTGGAGATGGGACTGTGAGGAGCCACCAAATCTGTGAAAGGCCATGAAGATGGAGAAGGATTACCAAGATTAAAATCTGGAGTAGCGTTTTGCCTCTGGGGAAAGGCTGAAGAAGCTGGCACTGCTCAGCCTAGAGAATCTTCTCAGTGTCCTCAAGGGAGCATGTGAAGAACAGCTACTTTCCAGTGCTTCCCAGTGCCCTTCCCATGGGCACCACCTGGAACTTGGGGTGATGCTTGAACACCAGGAGAGACACTCCCCCTGCACAGGGTGCTTAGGGGTTGGTGGTGGAACCTACATCCCTGGAGACTCTCAAACCCGCACTCAATGACCAGTTGGCCCTAGCTCAGCCAGGAGCTGGTGTCCCCCTCTCTGCTGTTTGAGGAGACACTGTCCCACCCTGTCCTCTCCCATCCCTTTACAGCTGACAGCCACCAAGCCGGGTCGCCAAGTGGTCAGGGACAGGGGGACCTACCTGGTGCTGCGGGAGCTGCACCGCTGGGAGCAGCAGCCCGATGTCCTGGCAGCCTGTGAGAAGCTCATTCAGGTGAGGAAGAGGAGGTTGAGGAAGGGGCTGGGGGATCCCACCAATCTCTCATCAGTTTTGTCTGAGCTTTCCTCATCATCCTGGGGTGGTGGCACAAGGTGCTGATTGGGGATGAGCCGGGGCCAGGCATGGAGAACTTGCTGGAGGTGGATGTTCCTGAGGAGCTGGAACAGGAGCTGCAGCGCCTGGACCGTGAGGAGGAGGAGCAATGGTGGCAGCGGGAGGAAGAGCAGCAGGAGCTGCGGTGAAGGGCTGCCCTGGTGGGTTATCACCTAGCCATGGACTGCTGGGACCCCAAAGCGGCCTTCTTCCTCCTCCCTGCTGGCACAGGACTGACTGTTTGTGGGGGCCTAGGGGTCCCTGAAATGCTGCTGAGGGATTCCAGGAGCTTCTGTGTGATGCTGAGGGGCTGCCCCACACTGACTCCTGGGGGGCTGCACCACACCCACCCCAGGGGGCTCCCTCCAAGGTGCCTTGAGAAATAAAAAGGATTTTTGGCCCAAACCTACAGTGGCGCCTCAGAGAGGGGTGGGGAGTGTCCTGGGTCTTTGTGGCCCCACAGTGGGTGCAAAGGGAATGATGGCTATGGGGGTTTGTTTTGGGGAGTCATGGATGGGACTGGATGGGGATTGTAGATGGGGTGGGTGGGGGCCCTGTCTGCAGGGTGCCCTTGGTAGGGGAATCCTTGCTGTGGGATGTAGCCCGAAGGGGGTCCCAATGGGGGTCAGGGGTGGGGACTGGTTTGGGGGCAGTCAAGGCTGGGATGGGGGGTCCCCATTTGCAGAGCATTGTAGGTGGGGGTCTGCACAGTGGGACACACTTGGGTGGGGGTAAGGTGTGGGGTGTGGAGGTCACCTATAGGATGTAGTTGGTGGGGATCCCCACTGTAGGATATGTATGCCAGGGGTTATCCTTGTGGGGGTCCCCATTTGTAGAACATCTCTGAGTGAGAAGGTCCCCACTGTGTGACACAGTTTAGTATGCTCAGGGGTGGGGTGGGGGGGGCCCAGCTATAGGATATCCTTGTAGAGGTCACCATCGTGAAATATATCTGGAGGGAGGTAACCCTGTGCAGGTCAGGGATTGGAGGGGTGAGGGTCCCCATATGCAGAGCTCCATAGGGTGGGGGGATCTCCACTGCAGGACACACTTGGGTGGGGGTCCCAATCCAAACTTCCGCCCCGTCTCCCTCCCCGCTGGTGCTGAGCAGGGGCGGGGCCGGCACCACCCCACACCTACAGAGGCCCTTGCCCGAGAGCGCTGGCGTCACCAGGTGGGCGGGGTCTCTGTACAAGGGGGCGGGGCATAGTTGGAAGCGGGTGGTGCCGCTGGTCCCGGAAGCGGCGCCGCGGCCGAGTGGGTCCTCCAGCGGCGGCCGCGGTAAGACTAGACGAGACGGGGCGGGGCGGAAGGGGGTGACCGGGTATAGGGCCCCTCCCCGGGGCTCAGGGAACCCTCTGAGCTTAGAGACCCTCTGGGGGGGCCACCTCACCCCCTCCCGCCGCACCCTTCGTCCAGTACCGCGGAGCACCTGGTTCTCTGACCCAGTGCTCTGAACCTTCTCGGGGAGGGGGGAGGCTGCAGCTTTTGAGGGGCTCCCCGTTTGGGGGGTGGGCGATTCGCTGTGGAGACCCGCTGCTGCAGGGAAGCTCCGGTGCCCGGTACTGAAGGGAAGGTGGGAGAGTCACCCCCAGACCCCCCCCTGCTCCCCGGGGGTCCCCCCTCCCCGCTGAGGGTCTTGGCAGCGCTGCAGCCTCTGAGACCAGTCCCCAGGGTGCAGGGGCTGGCCGCAGGGTCGGGAATGACCCCCGCAACCCGGGGGATGGGAGTCTGGGATGTGGGGCCTTAAATCTTTTTCCAGTAAGCATTTGCCCTTTACTGGGCTGGAACTGGACAGGCAAGGAGCTGGGTTCCAGCACAGAGCCTCTTGTGTGGGGTCAGGCTGGAAGAATTTGGGTCAGCACCACCTCGTCGCATCTGGTTCCATACGGTTTGGGGTGGTTCAGCTTTTGGGGTCTGTGTCACCCCCAGGTCACCGAGGACGACACCGGGACCATCCCAGGACAGTGCTGGGACCCATGGAAACACAGCACCCACTGCCAGAGCTGAGAAACGGGGTGCTCCATCGGCACCAAACCTCCTTCTTACCTTTCCTCCTACCCTAGAGCCTCTTGCCCACCCACAGCGACCCCACAGACACTTCTTCTCCCCAAAAGTATCAGCAGCCGGTAAAAATAGGGTCTTCCGGGATCCCCGCGGTTGAGCCCCAGGAAGCTACTGACTGCTTTGTGCTGGTGGGGAAGCTGCAGACCCGGAGCATGATGGAGTCACGAATAAAACGTGAGGGCAAGGGAAGGGGCTACTGGGGCAGGCCAGGAGGTCTTGGTATCTTTTATAGGGACACAACTGGCTTTGGCCCTGCCCTGACCCTCTGAAGCAGAGCAGGAGCTGATGGAGCTCTTTGCAGCATCTGGAGAGCTGGAGCCCTTCTCCAGGCTCTGGGATTCCCTGCCCTAGAAATTAATCTCTGGCCTTGTCTCTGCTGCAAATTGCATCGGCTAGAACGGGCTCTGGACTGGTGTTTGCGTGTCCCACATTAATCTCAAACGGCTCTGACAGCAACCTCTCATTTTTGTCCTTTTTTTTTTTTTTAAGGCAACAAAGAATTTTCCAGGTTGTTGGAGCTGTGGGGAAGGGGAGGGGGTGGATTTACCTCCAGCAGCACTGGGGTCATGGTAGGGAAATATTTCTGTGACTCTCTACACTGAGGTAAAGTGAAAAACCCCAAATGTGGCTTCTCCCATTCATGGGGTGGGACTGGGTGTTTTTGAGGACAGGCTGACAGACAGCTGTGAGCTTGGGCAGCTCCTCCTGGCTGCAGCAACAGGGGAAGGGTGAGGGATGCTGTCACCCTCCTGCTGCCACCTTCAGTGGCTTTTGAGGCAGCGCAGAGTCCCCTTGGTGCTGGAGGGTTGGGAATACTGGGAAAGGCTTTGCTGAATATGAGCCAGAAAACTCCACAGATCCTGGTCCTGTGGTGGGATTCAGCACCATGACCATGGGGCTTCTCCACCAACCCCTCTGGGACGTGCCCCATGGTGGGTCCCACATGGCAACAGCCCTGTGTGGGTTCCCTGGGTGTTTCAGAGGGTGCCAGTGCCCTGTTTCCAGTGTAATAAATCCCTGCTCCAGTAAGAAACCTTAGAGCCAGGGTCACCTTGACTGGGAGGCCAACACAGCACCCAGTGCTGTCTGCAGGGAAGGAACCTCAAGGTGGGAGATGGGAGTGACCCAGCCCTTGGGAAACAGGGAATGGCCAGTGTGGGGTGTCCCTGTGTTAGTGAGGTGAGCCCAGAGCCCAGGCTGGGCCCTTGGGGAATGAGGAACAGCCACGCTGGTGTGTCCCTGTATTAGTGGGGTGAGCCCTGGCTGGGCCTATGGTGAATGGCCAGTGCAGCATGTCCCTGTGTTATGGGGTGCCCCATGTCAACAGGGTGAGTCCAGAGCCTAGCCTGAGCCATTAAGGACCAGAGAATGACCCTATGTTATGTAGGGGTCCCAGAGCAAAAGCTTTGGCAAGAGATGCTGGGTGGGAACTAACCTTCTCCAGATGTTCTAACAGTTGATGAATAGAGGGATGAAAGCCCAGGGAGGCTGATCCCTTTCTGCTCTTCTAACCCCAAATCTTTGCTGCTCTCTCATGTTGCCCAGGGCTGGCCACAACACTGATGGATGCCACGACAGACAAGGACCCGCTGGTCCAGGAGCAGATCTACAATGCTCTGTGTTACCTGGGTGAGGCAGAGCCCGAGGAGATCCTCAATTCCTGTGATGAGTATCTCCGGCAACATGACAAGGTAGGGGCTGCTCAGAGACAGCAGCATTTGGATGGGGACAGTGGCATTGGGATGGTCCTCATGGCTTGGCTGGACCTTGACGAAATGGAGAAGTGGGGAATGCAACCTGCAGGAGGTTCAGCAAGTCCCAGTACAGGGTCCTGCTTCTGGTGGGGCCAGTCCCACGGACAATAAGGTAGGAGTGGGGTGAGAGGAGCCCTGAGGAGGACTGGGGGTGTTGTTTGAGGAGAAGCTGAGCAGGAGTAGAGTGGGAAGACCCCAACTGGATCCTGGGATGAACCAAGGGTGGCCAAAAGAACGAGAGAGGGTTGTCCCCCTTTCTTCTGCTCTGGGGAGACCCAACCTTGAATATTTCATCCAGTTCTAGTGTCCCAAACATCAGCAGTACCTGGAGCTGTTGGGACAAGTCCAGAGGAAGATCTTGGTGATGGATGATCATCACCAAGATGATCGAAGTGCTGGAGCCCTTCTGCTCTGAGGTCAGGCTGAGGGAGCTAGGATTGTTCAGCCAAGGGGGAATCTCAGAGCTGCCTTCAGGTACCAGAAGGGAACCTCCAGGAAGGCTGGAGAGGGCCTTTTCCCAAGGGTATCCAACAACAGGACAAGGGAAGATGGTTTGAAACTGAAGGAAAGGTGGTTCAGACTAGATCTTGGGAAGAAGGTCTTCAATGAAAGGATGGAGAGACCCTGGAATTGATTGCCTGAAGAGGCTGTGGCTGCCCTTCCCTGGAGGTGTTCAAGGCCAGGTTTGATTAGGCCTTGGGCAACCAAGATGAGCTGAGAGGCAGCCCCATGGCAGGGGATTGGAGTAAATGATCCCTGAGGTCCCTTCTTAGCCATTCCATGATTGCACCAGCATGATGGCATCAGCTGGCTGAGAACTGTGTGTCCCCAAGTGCTGTGAAATGGATAAAATGGGTGAGAAATAGATCATGAGGGGTTGGTGGTCCGAGCCGTCACCCGTTCTGGAGCCAAACATGTGATGGAAACAGCACCCACCCCTTGGTGAGTACCTTTTACTGTGGTGTCTGCTCAGGCCCACTGAGCTGCTGTGTTCTTCATCCCCCGCAGCTGGCCTATCCTCACCGGGTCATCATCCTCAAGGCCATGGAGACAGTGGTGAAGAACAACATCTCCCTGCTGGACAAGAGCACGGCCAAGGTCGTAATCTTCCTGGCATCTAACGAGATGACCAGGTCAAAGGTGTGATACCAGAGCTCCAGCTTCTTGGGATGTTGGAACTGAACCTGCCATTACAGTTGGGTTTGGGGCTACCCCAGTGGTGAAGGTTACTGGGACTCATTTCTTGGATGGGAAGGTCTAGTTACATGGGCTTGGGATCATGGGAGCATCCAATGGTCCATGAGTCAGCAACATGGCCGTGAAGGCCAGGGGGTTTCTGGAGCCAGCAGGTCAAGGGAGATTTTTCTCCCCCTCTGTTCTCCCCAGGCAGGACCACAACTGGAGTCCTGGAATGAGTTCTAGGACCAGTTCTGGGCTCTTCCATCCTAGAGGGACAAGGAGCTGCTGGGGAGCAGCCAGGGGAGGCTGTAAAGATGAGGAGGACACTGAAGCATCTCTGTGGGTGCTGCTGGGGCTATTCAGCTGCAGAAGAGCAGCTGAGGAGGATCTGGTCAATGCTGGGGGGCAGGGATGGGGCCAGACTCTGCCTGGTGGTGCCCAGTAACAGGACAAGTGGCACTGGGCACCCACTGCAATGCTCTGGCCACAAGAAGGAGAAACTTGTTGCTGTTGAGGGTGACCCTGGCCCGGGGGACCCTGCCAGCCCCTTATTCCCTGAGGCTTCATGTCCTTACACCTCAGGAGGTGATCCGGGACTGGCAGCAGGCAGCCAGCAGCGTTCTGGTGGCAGTGGGGCAGCGCTTCATCAACAAGGTGATGGAAGAGGTGCTCACTAAGTTCCAGCCAGGGATCCTGCCCCACTATTTTGTCATGGAGACCTTTGCTAACCTCTCCGTGTCCAACGGTGAGTGGGGCGGCCTGGGGGTCTAAGCATTGGGGCCTCTTGGGTTTGGGGTCTTGCGGAGCTGAGCCAACTCATGACCTTCAGAAGAAACTTCTTGGGAGTGGGTTGGTTGCTGCTGTGGAGGAGATTGCTCTGCAGAAGAACTCGGTGCTGAGATGGGCTGAGGGGACAAGGACCAGTCAGTGTACTGGAAGTGGGAGGGACCTTACTGGTCCATCCTTCCCTGGGAGAAGGACTAGATGAGGGGACCCAGCCCTGTGTTGGGCCAGATAATGGAAGTATCCAGCACTGGGGGCCCCAGCACTGCTACAAAGAGATAGTTCCAGGGGCTCTTTGTCCCTGCTGTGAAGAATCTCCCTCTCATGTTCAACTAAAACCTTTCCAGTTGTAATTGGTCTCCGTTTTCCATCGTCTTCTCTGTGGGAGCCCTCAACAAGAGGGAGTCTCTGTGCCCTGTCGCTGGGGTCCTTACTTCCTCTGCTCTTCAGAAGGGCTGGTACACGGGGAACAAAGCCATTGCTGTGGGGAACTGGGAGATCTGGATAGTTCCCCCCATTCTTGGCTGTTCTTCCTGACAAGCTGCAGGGCCACTGTGGAAATGGGGTGCTGGAGCTCACTTGGTTCATCCAAGCTGCTCCAGGACCTGGTGGACCCTCCTATTGTCTCTGTAAGGGGCCCTGGAGAAAAGGGAAAACCCCACAGTGTAGACCTCAGCTCTGCCCTGGGGTTCTGGTCCTCATCCCTGAAGCCCTCACTGGGGTTTCCAGAAGGAAGAGAGCTGGAAGATCGCTGGATCCTGTCAGCAGCTTCTAGAAGACCTCAAGGGCCCAGAGCATGAGCCACTGCCATGTGATGGTGTGTCTCATGTCCCCAGAGGGCTTGCTGGGTTTGTTCTCTGCTCTGAGCCCTCTTTCATCTCCTCTCCAGTGTTTGGGATGGTGCCTTTCCTCAACTCTATCCTGGGGACGATGCTGCCCATGCTGGGGATGGCCAAGCAGGACCACATGAAGTCTGTCTTCTGCTATGGTGAGATGCACTGCTGGGGAGGGTTGTTCTGGGAGGGGATTCCCTGCCCTGGAGAAGGAGTAGACTGGGGTTTGTGGCTCCCTTGGGGCTTTTCTGGGGTATCCAGCAACAGGGTCCTGTCTGGCTCTGGAGAACAGGGCAGAGACCTCAGTTTTGGGTCACTGGGATACACATAAAGTTCTTTTTCACTTCCTGCCTCATCCCAGTCACTTCTACTTCCCAGCCCACTTTGTACTGGAGCTTTGTAGTGAAGAGAATGTGGGTGCTCCAGGACTGTCCCAGTTCATGTTCCGCCAGCACAGTGGGATGGGGAAGGAGGGAGACCCCAGACCATCCTATAAACTGGCCTAGCCTGTTATTAAGCCTTTATTCCCCCAAATTAACCCTTTATTCAACCCACAAACGTGACACATTGCACCACACTGGTGTTAGCCCCAGTAGCGAGAGTGTGGTGGCAGCATTGGGCCACCACTTGTGTAACTGTGGAAGCCACTGTCAGGATGTGACTGTTGCAGTGGGCAGGCAGGATGTCACAGGGTTCCCTCCTCCCAACACCCTCCCTCAGCCCTGAAAGCTTTGGTTTAGACTGTGGGGTTGGGGTTTGGTGCAGAAGCACCAGCACTTCCAGTCCCTGAAGGGGCTCCTGAAAAGCTGGGAAGGGACTTTTTACGAGGGACTCTGATCAGAGGAGAGGGCTCAAGCTCAAAGAGGGGAGATTTGGGGTAGTTCTGAGGCAGAAATTCCTCCCTGTGAGGGTGCTGAGGTCCTGGAACAGGTTGCCCAGGGAGGTTGTGGCTGCTCTATCATCCCTGGAAGGGTCCAAAGGCAGTTTGGATGTGGCTCTGGGCAGACTGGTCTGAAGTTTGAAGGGCTTTTCCAGCCTGAAGGATTTGTGATTCCAGGAATGAAGCTACACAATCCCCTCCAGATGTTAACAGGGCAACCAGAGCACCCTGATTGTACCTGATGACTTTGCTGAGGACACCCAGAGATGGGACAGGGGGATGGGCTCAGGGTAGGGGAGAGGAGAGTTAGGTCAGACCTTAGGGAGAAACTTGTCATCCTGAGAGTGAGGAGAGCCTGGCCCAGGGTACCCAGAATGCAGGGAGATGCCCCATCCCTGGAACCATCCCAAGTCAGGTTGGACCCTGGGGCTCTGAGCCACCTGCTCTGGGTGGAAACATCATTGGGTTGGAACTAGATGACCTCTGAGGTCCTTCCAACCCAGTCCATGCTGTGGGGGAGTGAAGCTCTGAGGGCTCTGAGATTCCACTGTTGCACCAGCTCTTATCTCTTCTAATAGCTTCATCCAAGGTCTGAGAGCTCTGGAGCAGCTCCAGCAGGGATGGGATGAGGGGGAGGCTCCAAACAGCCCTGATATCTGCAGTAGGGATGCAGGCCTGAGCTCAGCAGCTCCTGAAAACACCAAGAGTTGGATCTGAACTTGCTGGGATCAGCTGCACCAGCCTTAAGAACTCTAGTCCTGCTCTTGTTAGGGTGATCTGGGTGAATACTGAGCTGGGGTTAGTGGGGACCTGGATGTGCCTAGTGGGACTGGACATGCTCAAAGGGCCTCAGTGGTTTCAGCTTTCTGCTCCCCCTTCTCAGGGTCAGAAGCAGCCCTGCAAGGGTTAGGGGCAGGTCCAAGGGAGTCAGGAGCAGCTCTTGAGGGAGAGGAGCACCCCCAGAGGGGTGGGAAGCAGCCCCAGGCTGACCTGGGACCAGCCACCCCATTTTACTGGGGGAAATCTCTTGCCTGGGGTGTTTTGGGGGTATTTTTTCTCCACCCCATTAGTGCAGGATGTGGCTCAAGGAGCAGGGTGGTTTGCAGCTCACGCCCACTTTGGGTGGTGGGAAGTCCTCAGGAGCTCTGAGAAGCCACTGGAGGGAAGGACAACTCATGGTGAGACCCATCTGCTACTCCATGGCCACAAGGTTGTAGTTCTTGGCCACTCGGTTGTAGCTCTTGGCCACCCCAGGGCTAGCAGAGGTGGTAAATCCAGACTCCTGTGTGTTGGTGGAGCTGGCTCTGCTGGGAAGGACAAAGCTCTGATGCCCCCAGCCACAGTGCCTTGTGGCCAAGGAGTGTCCTGGTGCCTCGGCCATCCCTCAGGGCACATTGAGGTGACCCAGGGTGGTGGCTCACAAGGAAGTTCTCTGTGTTTCTCAGCTCTGCAGCATTTCAGCGAGAGTATCCAGGAGTATCTGGCCAACCTGGACAAGGCTCCCGACCCCACAGTCAGGAAGGATACCTTCTCCAACGAGATCTTCAGTGCCTATGAGGTGCTCTTCAACAGCTGGCTGCAGCACCGGGAGGCCAAGGTGGGCAACCGCCAACCCATAGGATGGGGTGAGATGGGATGAGGTGGGGTGGAGTGGGTTGGAGGGACCTCAATGCTCCTCCAGTGCCCCCCTCTACCCTAGACTGAGACATCTCATGGTGTTGATGTCATGAGTTGATGATTGCACTTCATCATCGTGGAGGTCTCTTCTGACCTTAATGATTCTATCCCCACCCAGAGCAGGTTGCTCTGAGCCCCAAGCTCCAACCTACCCTGGGATGGGACTTCTCCCTGCTCTCTGAGCACCTTGGGCCAGGCTCTCCCCACTCTCATTGAGGATGAGGGACACAGTGGGACCTCCCTGGGTGCAGATTGTAGGGCTTTAGGTGTGACATCAGCTCCACAGCACCTCAAGCTTTCCCAAGGAAAGTCCCTCAGAAGGGCAAAACCTCTTTGTTGCCCATAGCTCCATCATGACAGAGCAGCTCTGAGGTCCATCTGTGCGGGGTTTGGCCATCTCAGTACAACCCAGTCTCTCCCCACAGCTGCGTCTGGCTGTGGTGGAGGCTCTGGGCCCCATGAGTTACCTGATGCCGGGAGAGAAGCTGGAGGAGCAACTTCCAAAGCTGATTCCGGGCATCCTGGGGCTCTACAAGAAGCACATGGAGACCTTCTTCATATCCAAGGTGAGCGGTTCCAGCTGGGAGCCAGCTGGGCCACAGGGTGGATACTGGATTTGGTGGTGCAAAGACACACATCTGTGAATGCCAGGGGGACCCCTAGCAGCAGCTCTGCCAACCCCAAAGCAGCAGTAGCCAAGCACTGAAGTCTTCACCAACCTCACACTGGTGTCACAGAACCCAAACTGGGCACAGCACAGTAGTTCTCATGCACAGTAGTTGCATCCAGTGATCTGGGAGAATGGGGTGAGCTGCAGCCCAGCTCTGCTGTCATCTCTGGGTACCCAGCGCTGGGGGTCACAGCCCTGTGGGAGGGTATGGGGGCAGCTCTGGAGAAGTCCCAATCCCCGAGGAGTCCCAACACTGACTGCAACCCCCTCTGTCCCTGAGTAGAGCCTCTGTCAGATTCTGGAAGCTTCCATCAACATTGGCAGTCGCAGCCTGGATGTGCAGCTGGAGCCGCTACTGGGCACCCTGCACCCCCAGGTGAGTGCCATGGGATGGGGAACTTTGGGGTATGTCCTAGCACCCAACCCTTCAGATCATCATCCCTGAGGTTTAGAACTGGGCTGAGCCTTCATTTTCTTAGTAATGAATGGAGTGTCTGGGGTGGCCCCACAGAGCAGCTCTGGGGCTGTGGGATGTGGGAGATGGGATGGGAATGGCCCCATGGAGCAGCTCTGGGGTTCTGGGGCTGCAGGATATGGGGTGAAGCTGACCCCACACAGCAGTTCTGAGGCTGTAGGATCACCTCACAGAGCAGTTCTAGTGCTTTTGGGGCTGTGAGATGTGGGATGTATGATGAGTCTGGCCCCCCAGAGCTCAAGGCAGTCTCTCCCCACAGATCTGTGTTCCTGCAGACCCATCGGTGCCCCTGACCATCAAAAACCACACGGAGGTCCTGCGCTGCTTCACTGTCCTGGGTGAGGGGTGCTGACACATGCCTGTGGGATGCCCTGCACCTGGGGGTCCTTTCTGCTGGGGTTCTGCCCCCTCAGGAGCTTTCTGTGGGGATAGGGGCTGAGGGTGGTCCTGAGGAGCAGTTTCTGCTCCACATGGGGTATCTAGGAGTTCCCGTTCCTGGAGGGGTCTCAAAGTCTTGGAGATGTTGGATGAAGGACATGGGTTAGAGGAGACTTGACTGTGCTGGTGGGACTAGAGGAGCTCAGAAGGCTTTTCCCACCCCAAATGATCCCATGATCCATAGGTTGTGGGTTGCAAAGCCCTGGAGATGTAGAGTGAGGGGTGGGGTGTAGGGAGGATCTGACTGTGTCTGATGAGACTGGAGGAGCTCAAAGGGCTTCTCCAATGCCAACAATCTGGTGATTAAATGATCTTCTAACCCAGTAGGGGAGGAACAGGAGGTGCTGGTGGCCACCCTGGCTCCAGCCCATGATGTTCATGCTGGTTGGGACCTTCCCAGAAGCTCCTGGCTTGGTCTCAAGGGTTTCCTCAAACCCTCTGGAGTTGCTCCAGCCCATAAACTGAAGCCATTCCTGCAGTACAGGGCAAGGGCAGGGCTGGAGATGAACCCTCTGTGAAGGGGAGTCCCTGCTCTGAGCTGCTTCCTCCAGAGGCATCCTCATCCTCCACAGCTCAGTACAGGCCAAACCCCTCTCCCAATGCCCACAGGAGCTGCTCCGGTTCCAGCCTCAATCAACTGGGGGTTTATTTTTAACAATGACAACTGTGGGATGGGAGCGGGGAGAATCTCACTCCTCCAGCTCCTGGAGACACTGGGAGCTGCTCAAAGCACAAGAGTGGATCTCAAGGCTGGCTGAGAGGAGCTGGACCAGCTGGTTCATCACAGTTGGGGCTGGCAACTGCACCCTGCGCTGCTGCCCTGGGAAACACTCAACTGGTTTGACTGGGAAGAGAGCTCAAAGCTCCCCCAGTGCCACTCTCTGCCCTGTGCAGGGCCATCACCACCCAGAGCTGGTTGCTCAGAGCCCCAGGGTCCAACTTGGGGGCTCTAGGGATGGCTCCAGGGTGCCCTGGCATTTTAGGCACTCTAGGCCAGGGTTCTTCCACCCTCAATCAAAGTCTTTAAGTCCTGGGGAACTGCTGTAGGGTCTCCCCAGAGCTTCTACAGCTGAACCCCTCAACCAAGGGGTTCCCCCCTCAGACCATCTCTGGGGCCTGCTCTGGCCCTGCTCCACCAGCTCCATGGTGTCTGCTGTGCTTAGTGGCCTAGCTAGACCCAGCCCTACAGGGGTGATTCCCCAAAGTGGGGCAGAGGGGCTCAATCCCCAACCTGACCCGCAGACCACCCTACTAGGAACCCAGCGCAGGGCACAGGGGGTTCTGGGCTGTGACCCCACATTGGTGCCTCCTGTCCTGCTTCTCCTCCACCGGCACCATGTGTCCTTCTCCTGGGGGCTGCTCCCCGTCTCCTGCCTTGGGACTGCCCTGACCCACGTGTGGGCTCTCACCGTTGTCCTTGTGGGCCATCCCTGTGTTGTGGATGGGGTGCAGGGTCCCCCCTCCCAGGACTCTGGCCACCTACTGATGGTCCCTTTGGACTCCCCCAGCCTGCTCCTTCCCGGACCGGGTCCTGGCCTTCCTCTTGCCCAAGCTGGAGAGCAGCAATGAAAGGACGCGTGTGGGGACCCTCCTCATCATGAGGCAGATCATCAATAGCGCCTGTGAGTACCCTGTGTTACCCCCCCACCCACTCACCACCCACTCATGTTCCATGCTGTGGTCCCAAAGCAGTTCCAGAGGGTTTTGCTCTCCCTCTGATGGGTCTCTTTTCATGAGTCCACTCATTCCCCTGCTGGGATGAGGAGATGGGCCCTCCTTGTCTTTAGGGTCTGAGAGGAGGAACCCAACCAACTGGGGAGAGGGTGAGGGACAAAACCCCCCCAGTGGGGGAAGGGAGGCAGATTTGGGGTCTGGCAGTGCCCCCAAGCTTGGAGGTCTCTCTGTTTGCTTGTTGCAGCCTCACAAATGGAAATCAAAAAGCCCTTCATAATCTCCTCCATGAAACTGCCCCTGCAGGACACCAACAACAAGGTGGGCTGAGCATGGGGCACCCTGTGGGGTGGGGAGTTAGGACTGGCTACTCCTCAGAGGGGTTCTGGCTGTGGATCTCTCCTCCTGGTAATGGAGCAGCACCTAGGAACTGGTTTTGCACAGTGTGGGCAGGGACTCTGGCTGCTGGGGCACGAGGTGCTGCCCACAACTCTGTGTGTGACCAAACCACAGCCCCACTGGGAGCCCCAGTGGCTGGTGACTTGGCTCATGGTCACGGTGGCTGTCCAGCTTCCACAGCACAAACTGGGCTCTGCCAGACCCACCCATGGGTGATGGTGGTGCTGAGGTCATGAGCTCCTCCAGAAAACCCCACAGAAGTGACCTTGTCTGGGGAAGGAACTGCAGCACCAGGGGAGCCCCTGGAGGAGTCCAGGAGGAGGGAGAAGTTGGCCCTGTGGAGCAATTTCTGCCTCACAAGGGGCCTGGTCTAGGGCAGGGGAAGAGTCCCCAAAGCCAGCGAGGTGGGGGACAGGGGTAGGGGGGAACAGGTGCTGCTGGGGAAATGCTAGGACTCCATGGGACTTGGATTTAATGGGTCCATGGTTGGGATCAGTGTTGGACTCCATGGAGCCTGGCTGAATTCACTGGGTCAGCAGCTGGACTAGCTGGGGCAATGGCTGAACTCAGTGGGTCAGTAGTTGGACTCGATGGGTAAATGGTTGGACTGGAGGTGCTCAAAGGTCTCTTCCAAACTCAAAACTGGACTAGATGGTCTTTTGAGGTCTCTTCCGATCCGTAATGTTCTGTGAATCTGTGCAAATACAACCCCTCTATGGTGCCAACTGCTGTGGCAGGACCTCAACCCCAGCTGAAAGTCCATGTAGAACCCAAACTAATGTTCTCCAGTCCCAATGAGGTGTCAGCAAAGGGCAGAGCCCCCTGCCCAGAGCTGCTCCCCTGACCCCGGTGCAGGTGAAGCGGGCGCTGGTCCAGGTGATCAGTGCCATGGCCCACCACGGCTACCTGGAGCAGCCCGGAGGACAGGCCATGGTGGAGTTCCTGGTGCGGCAGTGTGCCCTGCCCTCAGACACGGTAAGCTGGGACCTGGCATGGGGGGTAAACCCTCGAGACAGACCCTGGGTGGGCATGAAGAGTCTCCATCTCTTGCTCTCTGTGTGTGTCTGGCTCCCCAGGAGGGTCTGTAGGGGCTCCACAGAGCTTTTCTTCACTGGTTTCCCCTTTACTGCCCCAAACCAACCATCAAATTTAAATGGTTTCAGTACTGTGGCCACATGGGGACAGGGAGTGACTTCCCCCCTCGTGGTTTTGTGGGAACAACATCCTCAGGCTGCACTTTTCAGACCCATTAGATGGTTTCTCTTCCCCTTTTCCACCATCCCACGTCTTTCCCGTGATTTTACTCCTCTGCCCCTGCAAATCTCCACCCTGGACCCTCCGTGGGGCCAAAGCAGTGCTTTAGCACCAACCTTTCTCCCTAGTTCTATTCTCAGCACCTCAGGTGTCCCCGTTGCTATCCCCTCATGATGTCTCCTGGTTCTGGAGGAGCAAGGACAAACCTCGGCAGTTGGGTGCAACCAGAAGCACCCTTGGGCTCATCCCATTTCCCCTCCAAGAGTTGCTGGGGTGATGCATTGGGCTGCAGCTTGTCCAACAACATGGGCTGAGCTGGAAGTGGGTCCTGACCCAAGAGGTCCCTGGCTTCTGTGGCAGCTCCTGACCTCCAAGGCCTTTCCCTCTCCTCCAGCAACCCAAAAAGCAGCTGCTGGATGCCAACGACCTCAGCAGCGATAGCGTCCACAGTATCAGCATCAACACACTGTTCCTGCTCAGCACCACCGTTGACAGGATGAGCAACGTGAGTCTGACCAGCCCTTCCCACCCCTGGGGGGCTGGGGATCCCCCACTGCCCTGGTTGTACCTGTGAGATGAGCAGGGTGCCCCCTCTGGGGGGTGGGATGGGCTGGCACCACTGTCAACCCACATCGTGGCTGCTGCCACCAACTCCATCCCTCTTTAAGAGCTGGTAGTTTGGGAAGTGTCCCCACTCCTATCAGGGGCTGGGGGAAGTCCTTCTTGGCTCATGGAGCTAGTGGAGCAGGACCAGAAGGAGGTCCAGAGATGGTCTGAGAATGAAACCGCTTGGTTTTGGGGGCTTCATATGGAGAAGAGAAGCTCTGGGAGACCTTAGTGGGGATCTCAGTGCTTAAAGGGGCTGATAAAGAGAGATGGCGTAGACTTTTGATCAGGGGTTGTGGAACAGGAGCAGGGGTGCTGGTTAAACTGGAACAGAGAGATTCCAAGTGGAGAGGAGGAAACTGCTGCTTCTGAGAGTGGGGAGAGCCTGGCCCAGTGTGCCCAGATTGCAGGGAGAAGCCCCATCCCTGGAACCATCCCAGGGCATGTTGGACCTTGGGGCTCTGAGCCACTTGCTCTGGGTGGGGATGGTCCTGCTTAGGGCAGGGGGTGGCTCTGGGGAAGCTCTGAGGTGCCTCCTAGCCAAACAAGTCTGTGATTTATGGAGGGGAACACCCTGGGGCAGGAGCTCTAGGCTGCTGGAGCAGAGAGAAGATTCAGTCTCTTCTCCCCAGGAACAAGCGCCAGGATGACGATAACTGTCTTCAAGCTGCCCTCAGGGGAGTGGGAGAGTGGCCCTGTGAAGCAATTTCTGTCCCACAAGGGGTGTCCAGGCCTGGCCCAGGGCAGTGAGGGGAGACCCTAAAGATGTGGTGTGAGCAACAGGGGGTAGCGAGGACCTGTCTGTATCTGCCAGGACTGGAGGGGCTCAGAGGGCTTCTTGACTCCAACCCTTCTGTGATCCCTGACCTGAACATGAGCTCTGGCTCAGGTGTTGATGTCCCAGCAGGTCCTCTGGCCCTACCTGCTGGAGTTCGTGACCCCCATCCAGTTCACCAACGCCCTGACCCCACTCTGCAAGAGCCTCCTGTTCCTGGCTGTGAAGAAGCAGGAGGAGGGAGAAAACCCATCACTGATCCGATATGACCTCAACGGTCAGTGCCAGCAGCTGCTGGGACACACAGGCTTGGGACCCTCCTTCAGCCCCACTGGGTGGGAGTTGCTCCCCCGATGATGTTTTAATTTTTCCCCTTCCTTTTGCAGCCAATCTCCCCTCCCCCTACACCCTGACCACGAGGCTTCTGGTGAGTGCTGGAGGCGACAAAGGTATCTCCTCCCACCCTCCTAGATGGACTAGGAGCCCCCTGCCCCACAGCCTCAGGCAGAGTTGCTGCCACCCTGAACCCTCCTGCACCTCTCAGGCTGGGTCCACCCCATCCCCTCTGCACCCAGGGTTGTCTGTGTGTGGGTTGTGGAAGCTCAGGGTGCTCCTCAGACACAAGAGCTGCAGTGCAGATCTCCACGTGGTCCTAGATGGTTCTTCAGCCCCGGGGAGCCTGGGATCTGCTTTCCAGCCCCAGAGTGTGGAGAGACCTTCTCTCCTGACAGCACTCCTCTACCAACAGCTTGAGAAGGAACCTCTAGTTTTGCTGAGGTTCAGGTTCCTTTAGGTTGGGTCCCTCTGGTTCCCTTGAGATTCTGGTTCCTTTAAGGTTCTGGGTCCCTTGAGGTGAGGTCTAGATTCCTCAGTCTGTCTAGGGTGCCTCAAGGTTGTGTCTGGGTGCCTCAAGATCTTCTAGGTTGCCTTGAGGTCTCTCTGGGTGCCTTGAGGTGAGGTCTAAGTTCCACAAGGTCTCTCTGTGGTTCCTCAAGGTCTCTCTGGGTTCCTCAAGGTTCTCTGGGTGCCTTGAGGTGACTTTCCCCCTTGTTCCATCCCCAGGTTGTCTCTTCCCAGCCCTACCTGGGGGATGGCAGGGGAGCTGCTGCCCTGCGACTGCTCAGCGTGTTGAACTGCAGTGTCCACCCTGCACTGGAGCAGCTCTGGGGCAAGAAGGTCCCTCTCCTGGTGGAGCATCTGGAAGGTAGGAAAGGGCTTCTGTTGAGGCTGGACCTTCCTTATGCTGGGAGAAACCTTTAGGCTGGGCACCACTTGGCAGAGTCTGGCCCCATAACCCTGCCCCCCACCATCAACCAGATCCTCCTCAGCTGCTCTTCTGCAGCTGAACAGCTGCAGCAGCACTCACAGAGATTCCCCAGTGCCTCCTCATCCTCACAGCCACCCTCAGCAGCTCCTGGACTGAGCAGGGGTGTGGATGGATGTTAATGATGTCCTTTCTTCTAGAGAACACAGAGAAGTCCCTGTCCCAGACTGAGTGGGAAGAGAAGCTGCTGCAGGTGAGGGTCCCTGGGACAGTGGGAAGGCGGGACACCAGGGTTTTGGGGGTCTCTTAATCTCTTGGGAACCGAAAGTTTGAGTCAGAACTATAAATGGGCTTTTGGGTTTCACTGGTGGCTCTCAGGAGCATCCCCCCACTGAACTGCCTGGAATTAGGGCAGGGAGGAGCAATTAAAAGCCATGAAGAGGTGCCCCTGGGGTGCAGCTGATCTCAGGAGAGACCAAACAGTTAGGAAGAGGGTCCTGGGGTTTTTAGGGTGAGAGGAACAAGGATCTCCAGGGGGTGCAGATGAGGGTCCAGCTGGTCCGATGCTGCTGCTGTTTTACTGGTTGCACTGCCCTGGGTCTCCTGTCCAGGGGAGGCTCCACATTTACCAAGAGCAGCTCCTTTAGGGCTAATGGATCTTCCTCTCCCAGTTCCTCCAGGAGACACTGATGGCAGTCTCGGACAGTGCCTGGATTTCCCAGTTTGCCATCGAGATGTGCCAGCAGCTAGGCAGCTACAACGGCTTCCCCGCTGAGAAGGTGACTGGGACTGGGGAGTGGGAGGGCTCCGTGGAGTTTCAGCAGCTCCTGATGGTCCCTCCTGCTCCCCCAGAACTTCCTCTATAAGTGTGTGGGAACAGCGCTTGGGGCGAGCAGCAGCAAGAAGCTGGTGCAGAAGCAGCTCCAGGAGCTCCTGGAAACAGCCAGATACCATGAGGAGGCAGAAAGGGAGGTGAGTCCATCAGCCCTGACGGCCCAGGAGGGAGCAGTGCCCTGTGCTGACCCTTTTGTGTCTGTCCCTTGTGTCTCATGGAGATGCACCCCCTGCCCTAGGCACAGCCATCCCCACCCAGAGCAGGTGGCTCAGAGCCCCAAGGACCAACTGCCCTGGGATGGTTCCAGGGATGGGGCTTCCCCCTGCAATCTGGGCACCCTGAGCCAGGCTCTCCCCACCCTCAGCAGCAGCAATTTCCTCCTTCTCTCCAGCTGGAATCTCCTTCTTTCAGTTTAACCAGCACCCCTGCTGGGACTGTCCCCATGTTGTGTCACCTCTACAACTCCAATCTTACCCCATGGAGGAACAAGCCAAATAACCATCTTGGTGGTATCAGCTGGGGCTGGGGAATGGATGGGATTTTTCTGCTTCCCCCAGGGACTGGCCTCCTGCTTTGGGATCTGTGCAAAGAATCATCTGGAGGAGACCCTGGCCAAGCTGGAGGAGTTTGTTAGGTCTGATGTCTTCAAGAAATCTGTGGGCCTCTTCAGTATCTTCAAAGTAAGAGCCAGTGGGGACTACCCCACCACAGCCAAAGGATCCTCCAGACGATACCCCCCAGAGCTTCTCTTGATGCTGGAGGTCACTTGGCATCAGTCCCTGCAGAGCCTCATGTCCCTCCCCGTGGAGCTGTTTGTGCCTGAGTGGGCTCCAGACAGCTGAAACTTGGTGTCTGCATCCATCGAGACCCCAGCCCCATGTGGAGCTGCAGTTTGGCTGTTGCCACATTGCTGTGGGTCCTACCCCATGACCTAGTGCCTGGCAGCAACCCCTGAGTGGTTCCTGCAGGGAGCAAAAGCCTCTCCTCAGCGTTCTGTCCCAAGAGGTTGTTTTAACCCTTGAACTGGGGATGCGAGGGATTGGATTAGTGCTGTGGGAGCACTGGGGAAACCCCAAGGCTGGGTTAGGAAACCCTGCTGGGGCTCTAATTGCTTCCTCTCACTGCGAACTGGAGCTGGAGCCTCAGCCCAAGACTGCCTCCATCAGGGTTGTGGAGCACACTGGCCCCACTAAAGGGCTGGGAATGTCCTTCAGTGGGTCCAGCAGCCCCATCTCCTGAGAAACATCAGCTTTCCCAGTATGCCCCCCATCCCATTAACTCCCTCCTCTTCCTTGCCAGGACCGCAGTGACACTGAAGTGGAGAAAATCAAGAGCTCCCTGATCCTGTGCTATGGCTACGTGGCTTCATATGCCCCCCACGAGCTGCTGCTGCCCCATGTTGATGCCAACATCCTCAAGAACATCTTCCAGTACTTCAACACTAAGGTAAAGCCCTGGAGACTGGACTCCTGTTCCTCCCTGAGGGCACTGGGGTAAGCTGGAGTGGCCAGGTGGTTCCACAAACGTCCCTCCAGGACCCTGATGGGAGGCTGCAGAGTCGGTTCCCCCTGCTAACATGTTCTGTTTTCTCCACTTGTTCAGGTTCTGGGCATAAAGGTAGAGACCAAGGTACAGTGTGAGGCCTCGGGGCTGAGCCGCTCTTTGCTCTCTCCTGCTCTCTGCCTCTTGCTCCAGGTTCTCCTCGAGAGCTTCTCTGCCCTTGAGAGCTGCAGGAGCTGCTGCTCCTTTCCCCAAGCTGCCCAGCCAAGTTACCTGGACTGGCCAAGCTCAGGGCACTGGGGAGGGGACAGAGCTGTTGGTGGAAGTGTTGGCTGGGGACACCCCTCCAAGTGGAGAACTTTGGGGTCTCCAGAGCTGCAACCCACCGCTTGGCTGAAACCCACTGAACTAATTGTCCTGCCAACCTCAGGTCATTGTCTGGGGCAAATGAGGGGTCTGGGGGGATTATACTTCCCCTCTCCTTTTTTTTTTTTTAAAGGCTGAGCAGGATAAATGACCTTTGTTGGGTGGAACCTGCTCGCAGCCCCACTAATTCCTCTTCCCTCTGGGCTCCTGCTACACTAACAGCTTCTGCAGAGAATCTCTAGCCTCTGAGCTGGGACCTGCTCATTCAGACCCTCCCCAGGGGCTTTCCTGGGTGAGATCTGAGCTGCTAATGGGGGCTACTCCTCTCCACCCAGTGTTGAGCTAGTTAACAGCTGGACTAAGTCTTGAAGCTCTTCTCCAACCTAAACAATTCAGTGGTCCTATGACCATCTCAAAGCCTGAGGTGTGCAGGAGGAAGAGCTCCTGGAGCTGCCTGGAGCATTCCAGGGCCTCAGTGGGACATCCTGGAGGACTGTCCTCACCCCACTTGCTGCAGGGAGCTCCAGGCTGTGTCTGACAGCGGGATCAGGGGGTCCTGCTGCTTCCCAGAGAGCCCATAGCCAGGGTAAGGAGCAGGGAGCTGAGCCCATGCCCTACTAACAAGCTCTTCTCCTGGAGGGTCACCAGTGCAGGGTGGGCCAGTGGGTTCTGGCCATGTGCTGAGCCCAGCCATCACTTCTGGCCCTGGTTCTGCTCCCAGGATCTGACTCTGAAGCTCTGCCTGATCCGGAGCATCTCCATGATCAGCCAGGCCATCCGCAACAGCCTCCACTGTGGGGACTTCAGCTTCGCCCGCAAAGCTGAGCTGGTGGCCCAGATGGTGGTAAGAGCAGTGCCCAGTGCGTCACTGGGCTTGGGTTCCCAGCCCATGGGGCTGAGGGCTAGCTGTAGGTATTGCTGTTCTGTCTCTGGGCCTGGGGGTCTTGGGGAGGGTGACTGGGCTTGGGGCTGTTCGAGGGAGCACTGGGGCAGGTTCACAGCCCACAGGGCTGAGGGTTAACTGTGGGAGTCACTGCCTCTGGGTCTCGGGTCTTGGGGAGGGCGGGGGTTGAGTTCACTGTGCTGAGCCCCATCCCTATGTGTCTGTGGGGTTTCTTGACTCCCATGGACCTGCAGTTCTGCTGCCCTTGGAGACCTCCCAGTAGGGTGGGAGAGTGGCTTGAGGGGGCTCATAAGAGAGATGGGAGGGACTTCTGATCAAAGACTGTGGGGCAGGATGTGAGGTGATGGGAGCAGACCCTCCTGAGAAGTTGCAGGGCTGGAGCTGGAATGGGGCTTCACAGACCTTGTCCAGAGCCCAGGAGCTGCTGGTGGGAAGTTTCTCTGGGGTGGCTGATCTGCTATGAGGAAACAAAATTCTATTGCAGCTTTGCTGGGTGAAATTAGGGGTTTGCAGGGTTTGTGGGTTCTGAAGAGAATTTCCAGGAGACCTTAGTGGAGATTTCAGGATTAAAGGGGCCGATAAGAGAGAAGGGGGAGACTTGTGGTCAGGGGCTGTGGGACAGGAGCACGGTTCTGGTTAAACTTGAAGAGGGAGATTCAGACTGAGGAGAAGGAGGAAATTGCTGCTGTTGAGGGTGGGGAGAGTCTGGCCTAGGGTGCCCAGAGAGAGTGGAGAAGCCCCATCTCTGGAGCCATCCTAGGGCAGATTGGACCTTGGGGCTCTGAGCCACCTGCTCTGAGTGGCTTTGGCCTGCTCAGGGCAGGGGGTGCCCTCTGCACTAATGGGATGGAGCTGGTTGTGGCCGTAAACCATCCCCTCGGGTCTCCCCTGCAGGAGTTCATCAAGGCTGAGCCACTGGAGACCATGCAGACACCAGTTCGACAGCAGGCAATGGTCACCTGCACCCACCTGGTGTATCCTTCCTCCCCCATCCCTGTGGGATCACAGGAGCGTGACTCTGCTCTCCACTTTGACCCTACTGGAGCTGTGCTGGTGAAACTGGCTGCTAGCTGGGCTCTGCAGCAGCTGCTGTTGGCCCAAGGGCTGTGGCTAAAAATACCCCATGCAGGGCAGTGCCTTACTGGGTGATACTGGGAACACCCCATGCTGCTCCCAGGCCATTGGGAATACAGTTTCCAACCCCGGTTCCCAGTGCTTCCTTAACCCTGGCACCAGCGCCCTGGAGCCGCAGCTCAGTGACCCCGACCGGACAGAGCTGATCAATGCCTGCTTGGGCAGTGTCCTGGCCCTGCCTGCTGGCCCCGACTGCAGTGGTGACGCCTGGCACAAGGAGGTGCTGGGTCCAGTATGGGATGGAGTGATGGAATGGGATGCCCAGGGAGGTTGTGGCCACACCATCCCTGGAAGGGTCCAAGGGCGGGTTGGATGGAGCTCTGGGCAGACTGGTCTGTAGCTTGAAGGACTTTTCCAGNCTCAGCCTGAGGGTGGGGAGATCCTGCCCCGGGGTGCCCAGAGATGGAGGAGAAGCCCCATCCCAAGTCAGGTTGGACCTTGGGGCTCTGAGCCACCTGCTCTGGGTGGAGATGGCCCTGCTCAGGGTAGGGGGTGGCACTGAGGTCCCCTCAACCCACCCCAGACCATGGTTCAGCTCAAGAGCACAAACCTGTTGCTNGAAGCTACACAATACTCTCCAGATGTTACTGTGGCAGCCAGAGCCCCCTGATTGCACCTGATGACTGTTGAGAGCANGAGATGGCCCTGCTCAGGGTAGGGGGTGGCACTGAGGTCCCCTCAACCCACCCCAGACCATGGTTCAGCTCAAGAGCACAAACCTGTTGCTGGGCAGGGCCAATGGGGTTTTGTTTCTGCAGAGCCATGGTGACAGCAGTTTTGAGGCCATTGGTCTTGGGGCCAAGTTCCTTGGCTTTAGGGGCAAGACACCTTTTCACAGCCCCACAAACCCTAGGGGTTCCCCTTGCCTGTCCCCTGCTCCATAGAGCAGCTGCCAAGGGAAGGGGCTGCGTGAATCCCATAGGAAGGGTCTCCCCTGCTCCTTTATCCCACTCTTGTGCCAGAGAGCAAATGGGAAGCAGGGCCAGGCAGCCCCAACTGCTGCTAATGAGAGGGGGAACCCCCCAATCCTGTAACCACTGCGGGGTGCCCAAGCTCCCTGCTCCATAACAGGCTTGCAGGAGACAGCAGCTGCCGCTCGGCTGCACTCGGGTGATTAATGACTGCAAATGAGTCACCGCTAATGAAGTTGTTGCAGCTGCTGGCTGCCCCCAGCTCCCACCCATCAGCTCCTCCGAGGGTCACCTAGGGCTCCCTGTGTCCCCAGTGAGGTGTTTCCAGGCATCTGGTGCCAAGATGGAAGTTGTTAATCCTTTTTGCCTTCCCCTTGACCCCAAAAGTCCTGGGAAGCTCTGGGGAGTTTGGGATGGGGTGGGCAGAACCTGGCACTGCTCTCTGCTCCTCAGATGCTGTTTGGTGACACTATGGGTGCCCTGAAGGATCTGCTGAAGAGTCTCCTGCAGAAGAACTTGACCCCCCATGGGCTGCAGGACATGTTTGCGGTGGGTGCTGCCTGGACTGGTGGGGTCCTCTGCCCAGCTTGGGGCACAAGGCAGCCTTGATCCCAAATGCAGCAGGAGGGTGCTGGCATTTCCTTGTGATGTCTTTGGGTGGAAGATACCTTTGAGCTCCTCCTCCAAATGCTGCCCCAGTGTTGCTAGGTCCCCATTAACCCCATCCTTCACCCCACATCTCCCCAGCTTTGCATCCCATAGGCCCAAAGACTATGGGATCATTTGAGGTAGGAGAAGCTCTTTGAGCTCCTCCAGTCCCACCAGACGCAGCCAGGTCCCCACCTACCCCTGTTCCTCACCCCACATCTCCCTGGCTTTGCAATACCTCCAGACCATGGGGACTCTCCACTGCCCTGGACCCCTTGTGAGGCAGAAATTGCTCCTCAGGGCCACTGTCCTTCTCTCCTGGGCTACTCCAGGGGCTCCTCAGGTGCTGCAGCCCTTTCCCCATCACCGTTGCCCTTCTCTGGACTCACTGCAGCCCTTCCAGGCCCTTCTGGCCAGGAGTGAGGGATCTACAGCTGATCCTGAGGTCAATCTCTGCCTGGTCCTCCTGGTCACCCTGGCCGCCAGCAACAGCCAGGAGGTTCTTGACTGCCTTGTTCTCATCTCCAGCTGACCCAATCCCATGGTGTCATTGCCAAGGGATGTCTTGGTGTGCAGGGAAGCAGCTGAACCTGTCCTCTCACCTCTCTGCCCTGCAGCACCTGGGCCCCTGGATCAAGTCTCCCTCGGAACAGGAGCGTCAGCGGGCAGTGGAGCTCAGCGCTGCCCTGCTGGACTTCTACCTCAGCCAGCTGAACGTCAGCGTGAGTGACCCCAAAGCTCCAGCACCTCCTCCTGCTGGGACTCATCCTCACGTCCCTCAGTGGCTGTGGGGAGATGCTGGCCCCATGGTCTCCTCATAGATGTCTGTTGACCATACAGACCGTCATCCCCTTCTACAACCTGGGTGTCCTCATCGCCCTCTTCTCTCCACGCTGCTCTGACTCCCTGGGCAGTGTCCGGCAGCTGGCTGTCGACTGTGTCTACTCCCTACTCTACATCCAGCTCTGCTATGAAGGTGTGTACTGGCCCTCTTCTCCTGACAGTCTCTTCCCAGCCCTCTTCAACCTGTCCTCCACCCTGCTATCTCATAGGAGAAACCCCTAAAGGCTGCCAAAGCAGAGCTGGTAGAACATCAAAACATAGCTCCCTCAGTGCCACCCCTTGACCTGACAGGGCCATCCCCACCCAGAGCAGGTGTCTTGGAGCCCCAGGGTCCAACTTGCCCTGGGGTGGCTCAAGGGGCTTCTCCCCACTCTCTGGGCAACTTTGGCCAGGCTCTCCCCACCTTCAATAAAAGTCTTTAAGTCCTGGGGGGCTGCTGTAGGGTCTCCCTGGAACTTCTCGAGCTGAACTTCCCAAGGAGTTGTCCCCTCAGATCATCTCTGGAGCCTTCTCTGGCTGCACTCCACAAGCTCCATGGTTTCTCTCCTGTGCTGAGGAGCCCAGAGCTGTACCCAGCCCTGCAGAGGAGTCTCCCCAGAGCAGGGCAGGGGGTCCTCTCCCTGAGCCCCTGCCTGCCCTGCTGGACCAGGACACAGTTCCCAGAACTGATCCAGACCGTTAAGAGGTTGTTGGGCTCCCAAAGGCTGGAGTGCAGAATCAGGTTCCTGAGCCTGAGGTTCTCCGTCTCTCCAAGAGGGGTCACTCCTTCTCCTCAAATGGAGACCGAGCAGAGTAAAACCCTTCCAACATCAGGAGAGGACCTGGGGTACAGCTCTGCAGAGCTGCACAGGTTCTTGTGGCTCCTGGCAGCATCTGTGGTTTCCTGGCTCTTCCTGGAACCTGGAGCAGCTCCCCAGTAGCTCCCAGAGCAATTTAGGATGGAAGGGTTGGCAAACACTGGTCAACCAACACTCTGATGCAGGTTTCGCTCGGGATCACCGTGATGAGATGGTGGAGGGACTGAAAGCCCTGAAGAAAGGCCTGGAGGAGCCCGACTTCACTGTCCTCTTCCACACCTGCACCAGTATTGCAGTGGTGAGTGCAGCTGGCGGCTGTGGAGCAGCAGCTGCAATGGAGCTGATGTCCTGACCTCAGCAGGACTTGGTCCTGACCAGTCTCTGGAGGCTGCTGGGCAGCCCCAGTCTTCCTCCAGCAAACTGTCTCCCCCCCTCCTCCAGCCAGAGGGTTCTACTAGCGCAGCCAAGGGGTGCTAAGAGCAGCTCAGCCCCACCAGGAGGCTGATGGTCCCCAGTTTGTGCATGGGAACCTCAAGGTTCAGTGCAGCTGCTCAAGGGATGAAAAGGACACTCATCTCCTGCCTGTGGCAGTGGGGTTGGAGCTTGATGACCTCTGAGGTCCCTTCCAACCTCAGTCTTTCCATGATGCTGAAGTTCAGGGCATCTTCTGGAGGCTGAGGGGCAGCCTGGACCCTTCAACTCCCAGCACTAGGGTCAGGATCTTGCTCTGCTGTGACCAGTGTAGCTGATGGAAGATGGTCTGGTCTGTATCACCCCAAAGCTGAGGTGGAGGTGGGCTAGGACATCCCTACAGAACCTCTCTGAGGCCCCAGTGAGCTCCAGCCTGGCGAGTGGTGTGTGGTGCTCCCCAGTGGAAGCTGCTACCTGCAGGAAGCACTTGAGGCCCTGGGCTTGTTGGCTTAGGACGTGCAGCCACTGGGCTCCCAGCTGTTTCCCAGTATGACAGCAGCACTGGTGAAGCTTCTCAGACTGAGAGTCTCACGACTGGGTTGGCCAAATTGGGTTGGGATGGGTTGACTTGTTTTGGAGTGGGTTGTCTGAATCCTACTGTCTGCCTCATTCTGCAGGTGATTGGGAAGCGGGTGCCCCCCAACCAGCTGATGGGCCTCCTCCTTGCAATGTTCGAGGGGCTGGCAGACCCCGACAAGAACTGCTCTCGCGCGGCCACTGTCATCATCAACTGCCTCCTCAAGGAGCGGGGGGCGATCCTGCAGGAGAAGGTAAAGGGCTGTTCCTTGGTTCCAGGGCCTCCTCTTGTCCTTCTCACAACCATCCCCTGGAAAATTCTCACTGGAGGCTCCAGCTACTCCACCCCTCCCCATTGGGGGTGGGGATGTTCCAGTAAGGGGCAAGCCCTTGGCCTGGAGGGTGATGACCAGCACAGGAGGGTCCAGCCATGATGGAAAGGTTGGTGGAACAGGGACAGAGGAGGCACATGAAAAGGGTCCAAGGGTGGAACCTGCTGCTGTGGGACAGGCTGGGAGAGCTGGGGAGTTCAGCTGGAGGAGAGAAGGGCTGTTAGAGCAGCCTCCTAGGACTTAAGGACTTGACTGAGGGTGGGGAGAGCCTGGCCCAGGGTGCCCAGAGAGGGGGAACAATCCTCATCCTTGGAGCCATCCCAGGGCAGGTTGGACCTTGGGGCTCCGAGCCACCTGCTCTGGATGGGGCTGGCCCTTCACATGGCTGGAGGTGGCACTGGGGAAGCTCTGATATCCCCTCATCCCAACCCATCTCATTACTCCATGATTTACTCTGCCTCTATCAGGGCAAGAAACTCCAGGTTCTTCTGGCTGGGAGTGAGGGGCCCCAAGGTCACCCCAGTGCCCCCAGTCCAGCAGGACAAGCCCTTCTCCAGTCCTGCTGGGACTGTCTACTGGTGACCCTGAGGCCACTCCACTCCCATCTGCTATTGCCGACAGGTCCCCGACATCCTGAGCATCATCCATGGGAAGCTGGAGGAGGTGGCTGAGGACCACGTCCAGAAGGCAGCGCAGCAGACTGTGCTCATCCTGGCCTCCCAGCACAGGAGCATCGTGGTGTCCAGTCTGCTGGGCAGCTCCCTGCCCTTCGACAGGTCCTGCCCTACACCCTGCCAGGCTTGGAATCCCCTCCCACCTAACCCCCACCAGACCTCCCAGCCACTTGTCCC
The DNA here is from genome assembly GCA_013400115.1 of Rhinopomastus cyanomelas. Classification (NCBI taxonomy): domain Eukaryota; kingdom Metazoa; phylum Chordata; class Aves; order Bucerotiformes; family Rhinopomastidae; genus Rhinopomastus; species Rhinopomastus cyanomelas. Next base: position 83,535 of record VXBP01007654.1, read on the forward strand.
ACTAACAAACCTCTGCTGGGATTTCCTCATGGATTGGTGCTGCTGGAGCTGCTGTTGGGTTGCAGTTTTCTGGGTTTTGGGGTGCTGGTTCAGAGCTAGTCCCAGTTTGATGCTGCCTTATGGGGCAGCTGCTTCCCCTGGAGCTGCCCAAGAGCTGGTATCTCATCTCTGAGCAAATGTTCTTCTCTATCTCATCCTCAGCAGAAACTCTCACTGTGCTGCTTTTGTGGGGATCCTCTGGGGTTTTGGGGTTTTAAGGGGGTTTGGGTGCTGGGAGGTTCTTTCTGTTGTACTGGGCGATGTGACCTGGGTGCTCCCTGGCACAGGGAGGGGTCTGACACTTGGTGACACTAAAAGGGGGTGGGATGAGGTCCTCAAATGATGTTCCCAAGTAACATTCCACATGTGTCCCCCCACAGCCACACATGTGCCATGTGGCGGTCCTTGGCCACTGAGCCTCCCCTCACCACTCAGATCCTGGAGCTGCTCCTGGACAGGGTGACCCGTGACGTCCCCTACAAGGAGAGCAAATCCTTCCTGCTGGGCAGCGGCTGTGAACGTGTCGCCACCCCCCTGCCCCTGGCTGTAAGTCTGTCCCCAGTGCCCACCAGTGTTCCCCAGCATCCCCCAAATGCCTGCCAGCATCCCTCCAGCATCCCCACCATGTCCCCCAGCGTTGTGTCCTCCAGCATCCCTGCAGCATCTCCCAGTGCCCACCAGCATGCCCCAGCATCCCTGCAGTGTTTTCCAGCACCTGCCCAGTTCCCACCAGCATGCCCCAGCATCTCCCAGTGTCTCTCAGCCCCTTGGGTGGAGGGGTGGGTGTGCCAGGCACAGGCTCCTGCAATAACAGATTGTCCCATACTGCCCTTATTAACACTAGTCCTGTGGCTCGTAAAGCCAACCCTGCTCAGGTGCTGGCTGCTTCAAGACCCCAGTCAGGCAGGAAAAGCAGCTGCAGAAGTTTTCTCCCTGATCTGATGGAGCCGACGCAGATGGTACCAGATCAGCTGCCCCCGCTCTGGGGTTTGCAGGGCTTTGGGGTTCTTTTTATCACCCCTCTGCATTGTAGCCAGAAGGTGGCTCCCCACGTGCTTGTTGTCTTCCAGCTCATAAACCACCCCCACAGCTCTTGGATCCACTCCCCAACCCCAGGTCTCCCCCAAGACCCTACCCCAGGACCCTCCCCCAGGTTTCCCCACCCCGTAGCTCCAGGGTTGTACCGGGGGACTCACGTTGCTGCAAGCAGGAGCAGGGCAGCCCTGGCTGGGTTCTGGACTGGGAGCTGTGGGTGAGCTGAGGGACATCCCCCGCTAATCCCCCTCATCCCGCTGCTCTCCCCAGGCCACATGTGCTCTGCATGAGGTCATGTCTGCGCCGGAGGCTGCGGCAGCAGTGCTGGGGCTCTATCCGCAGCTCTTTGGGACCCTCCTGCTGCGCCTCAGTTGCTCCCTGGGGGTGCAGCTGCCCAAGAACCTGCAAAGCAGGGACCGGAGGAGCAGCAGCGGCAGCCTCGGCCCCGCTCCACGGAGCCTTCAGCCCTGCAGGTAGGGCAGCTTGGAGGATGAGGAGGGGGAGATACCAAGTTTGGCTTCATCGCGCTTGGTTGTAGCCAGTTTTCCCCCAGGGGGATGCAGAGGTGTCTCCCTTGTGAAGGTGACAGAGCTGGGCCCCCACATCCAGCTCATCCTGCCCAATGCTAAGGGGGTAACTGTGATGTTGGGGTGAACCCCCGTTCAAGTTGTCTTCAGGGGTCTCCAGGCAGCTCCTCCAGCCACCCACTGGCTCCAGCCCAAGTTCTGAAGGTTCTTCTTGAGCTCACGGGGTGTGGGGGAACCTGCCCCAGTTCCCTTTCATCCCCTCATAAGCAGCCAGACTGGGCTGTTTTACAGGTTATTATTAGCCTTAGGGGAAAAAAAAACCCTAAACCAAGGCTAGAGGAGCCCACAAAGGCACCAGGCAAAGCAGCAGCAACTGAGAGGGCTCTGGCATCTCTCCCTAATTCAGCTGTCAACTCCTAGCAGTGAGGAAAAGCCCTTTTTCCTCACCCTGGGGCTGCTCCATTGCTCCCTGTGGGGAATCCTGTGTGGCCCCATCCGTGGCCCCTCGGGGTGTTCTGCACTGGATTCCCCCCAGCAGGACCTGGACTCATCCTGGGTTTGGTTTTGTGCAGCCAGAACTGTCTGTTCCCATCTGCTCTTCCCCCATAACGGCTCCTGGAGGAGGTGGATGGGCTGATCCCAGCCAGACCCCATCCCATAACACTGGGAGAGCTTGGAGTAACTGGTTGTCTCCCAGGGAAGGGGGTTCAGGAGCCAGAAACTCCTTCCTGCAGAAGGAGGCAGACTGTCCCCCGCCTCCTTCTGTCATGGGGACAGACCAGAAGGTGCTGAGCTGCTGCCAGTACCCTGCTACATCAGGAGGGGGGGTTCACCCATGGGGCCTCCTAGCTATGGGTCCCAGTTGCCATCTCTGTGCTCCCCACAAGGCTCCCATCAATCCCAAGAGCCCCCAGACCCCTATAGTGAGAAAATCCAGTGGGGCAGCTGGAAAATGGGTCAGACCCACATTTTCCCCACCCCCATCCCAGACATTGGAGCTCCCAGTGCTGCTGATCAGTGCTGCTGGGTGAACTGGGTAGGATCACACCTGAGGGGCTGGTTGCAGTGGGTGTGTGCAGATGGTTGAAGCTGGTGGATGGAGCGGAGAGGGCTCTTTGTCCAAGGAGCAGGGATGTGACATTCCAGGCAGGTCCCATGAGCTGATTACGACATCAAAGGGATTTCCTGCGTAGGGGTTGGATTCCCAGTCTCAGAGGTGTTTCAGTGCCAGAGAGCTGTAATGCTGAACCCGATTGCTCAGCAGGAAGGAGGTGTGGAACAGAACTGGGTCCTCTTAGGATGGGGGAAGTGGCTACAAAACACTGGAAAAGGCAAAATCTTGAGGATGAGCTGCTCCCAGCATCAGTCTGGCCCTGGGGATTTTAGGGCTGGGAGATCCTGGAGATCCAGGCTGAGACTAATCCAGCACCAGTGCGTGGATAGGGACCCTCCTGAAGGGTTACTGGGCTGGTGCTGGGATGTAGCCTTGTAGACCTTGTCCAGAGCCCAAGAGCTGCTGGTGGGAAGTTTGTCAGGGGGGTCTGATCTGGTGTGAGAAAACTAAGTCTCACTGCAGCTTTACTGGGTGAAATTAGGGGTTTGCAGGGTTTGTGGGTTCTGAAGAGAAGCTCCAGGAGACCATAGTGGGGATTTCAGGGCTTAAGGGGGCCAGTGAGGGAGATGGGTGAGACCTTTGACTGGGGCTGTGGGACAGGAGCAGGGGTGCTGGTTAGACTGGAAGAGGGAGATTCAGATTGGGGAAAAGGAGGAAATTGCTGCTGCTTAGGATGGGGAGAGCCTAGTCCAGGATGCCCAGAAAGTGGGGAGAAGCCCAATCCCTGGAGCCATCCCAGGGCAGGTTGGACCTTGGGGCTCTGAGCCACCTCCTTTGGGTGGGGATGGCTGTGCCTAGGGCAGGGTGAGGAGGCCTCACACCTTCCCACTGTTGTGCTGGAAAAGGAGCCTGGGGTTATTGCGGGCTGCTGGGAAGGTGGTGATTGAGGTCAGAGGTGGGGATGGACCTCTTCAAGTGAAGCAGAGAACTTCTGTCTCTCCACAGCTCCTTGACATTCAGGGAGTTGGAGCCCAGTGCGGGGGGGGTCTGTCTCTTCTCCCCAGGATGAGAGGAATCAGCCTGAAGTTGCCCCAGGGGAGGGTGTGATTGCCCTTTAGGAGCAATTTCTACCCCACGAGGGTTGTCCAGGGCAGTGGGGGGGTCCCCAAAGCATGGAGTTGTGGGGTGAGGGCTCCAAAGCAGTCAAACCAGCAGACTGGTGCAGTCAGCTGGTGGGAGGATGCTGCTGCCTGAGGATTTCTTTAATTAGCAATTAATTCCCTACTGCCCTGTAGTCCTCATGATGCTCAAAACCCAACTAGCGGTTCTCCACCAGCCTGGACTTTGCACAAGTACCTCAGCTTGGAACATCCTTGCAGGAGCCAGAGGAGCAGGACAGCAACCCATCAGCTGAAGTTGTGGGGTTGCTCCTGCTAAACCCCTACCCAAACCGTACAACCCCCCCTAAAGCCACTCTGGACCTCTTTACTATCCTCACTCCATTGTCTCAGAGCAATTTATTGGTGCAAATGGCAGCAGCAGTGAGTCACAGGGTGCCTCCAGCCCTACATCCCTCAAATCCCTATCTCTGACCACCCCAATACATCCCAGCGCTCCCAGACAAAAGGTTCCCTCAGCTGCCCAGCAGTGACTCCCCTTCTCCCCCCAGCTGTGCTGTGGACACGCTGAAGGTCATGCTGATCCGAGGAGGCAGTGAAGAGGTGGCCAGGGCTGTGGCCAGTGCTGGCGGCTGGGACATGCTGGCGAGTCCCGAGAGGCACCACGATGGGGTCGCTGTCCTGGCCAGGTAGGGGCTGGGTGTGGGGACAGGGTGGCACCCCCTAGCAAGGAGGGAATAAGGGGAGCTGCCACCCACCAGAGCCCAAGGAGGGTCTCACTGCCATCACTGAGGCTGGTGATGGGGTTCTGCCCACTGTGGGTGACCAGCTTGGTGTCCCCAGCCAGGGTGAGGAGTCCATGGGAGTTGAGACACCAGAAGGCCCTAGTGGGTCCTTCCTGTGCCAAGAGCACTGAGGGGTGGCCATGGTCTGGATTGGCAGAGCCCAGTTCGGCCAGGGCTTTGGCCATCCCTGTACTGGGGGCAGCTCCTGGCCAGCTGCACTGGAGACTGGGCCATTGGGGATTTTCTGGGATTTGCAGAAATGCTTTGGGGAACTTCCCAGATGCTGGAGAGAGTTGAGTCCCAAACAAAACCTGTTGCTGCTGGCCAAGGGCCACCGGAGCAGAGTCATGCCAGGGTGCCCAGAACTGGGCAGACTCATTGGTGGTGCCTGGGGAGTGGGTGGCAGGAGGGGACAACCCAGGGGTTCATCCTGATGCCACTTGCCCTGTGAGGGGTGTGGGGAGCTCTGCTGCTGTTCCTCGAGGTGCTGAAGCACCCAGGGCTGTGAGTGCTGTGGCTTGCAGACCAGCCTGTGGTAGCCTAGGTACCCCATGGCATAGGGCTGGTGCCAGCACCTCCCTGCACTTAGGATCATGGAATCTTTAGGGTTGGAAGAGACCTCCAAGGTCATCAAGTCCAGCCATCAACCCAACTCCACCATATGTGACTAGTACAGGAGACTCAGTGGCTTCCTGGAAGTTCAGGGGCTGCCAGTAGCTCCCAGTGTGGGTGACCTGTGCAACGTCCTTTGGCAGAGCCATGGCACGACACGCTGGCCCCCGGCTGCCCCATATCGTTAAGAATCTGATCTCATCACTGAGCAGCGCTTTGGACAGCCAGCGGGTCACCAGCACTGCCTTCCTGGCCGAGGTGAGTGTGGGGTACTGTGGGAAGCTGCTGCCTGGTCCCTGTCTGTCCTTGAGAGCAGGATGTCCATCTTGCTGTCCATCCATCATTTCATCCTCCTTCCTTGTATCCATCCTTCTTTCCCTCCCTCCCTCCTTCCCTTCCTCCCTCCCTCCTTCCCTTTCTCCCTCCACGCCTGGGTTGGGCAGTGGAGCCCCAAGCCAGGTTTCTGTGGTTCCCCCTACCCTGTCTGTCCGGGGCAGTGTCCCAGCTGCTCTGAGAGCCCAGCTCCAGTCACAGCCCAGCCCTGAGCCAGCAGAGTGTGAGCTGGGTCCTTACGTACCCGCCGCAGGAATGAGTGACTCAAGGCGTCGGGA
>VXBP01007654.1:89816-112727 GCA_013400115.1 Rhinopomastus cyanomelas
ATCCCTCCCTTCTAACCCCTCCCAAATAACCCACCCCGTATAACCCTCCCCCCCCTATAATGCCCCCTTATAACTCCCACTTATAACCCCCCCATATAATCCACCCCATATAACCCCTACTTATAATCTACCCCATAGAACCCACCCCATATAACTCTTGCTTATAATCTACCCCATTTTACCCTCCCATATAATCCATTCCCTAGAACCCCCAACATATAACTCCTCCATATAACCCACTTGTTATAAGCCATCCCCATAGAACCCCTCCTTGAAGCTGTCAGCTGCAGCAGCAGCCTGGGCCCAGGGCTCTGTTTTTATTTGCTGTTTGGCCTCTGGAGCTGCCGGCTCTGGCGCTTGGAGCCTGGCCCAGAATGGGCTTCAGATCTGGAGCAGGGCCGGCTGGCTGCAGCCTTCCAGGGTTTAAAATAGCAGCTTTGCCTCAGTGCGGAGCTGATGGGGAAGGAAGCGGCTGCTTGCGTCTCCCTCCTGCAGAAGCGATGAGGTGAGAGCTCAGTCCCTTCTCTCTCAGTCCTGGTCAGTGATGGAGATGACAGAAAGGAGCACCCACTATGCAGGAGCAGCAGTGGGGCTCTCCAGGTCCTACAAAGTGCCTCAGGACAGTTGTCGCTGCCCTGTCCCATCAGCACAAGAGTCCCTGCCATCACCTGGACCCCTGTTGGTGCTGTCACTGCACCAGGATGGTTGTCTTTGTACCAGGTCCCTTGTGGCTGCCCCAAGACAGTCATCGTTGTCCCATCCCATCAACACAGGGGGTCCCAGCCATCCCCTGGCCTCCCTGTTGGTGCCCACATGTGTCCAGCCCAAGCCCTGCCCAGGTATGGATCAGTTTGTGGGATTCCAGGTCTCACATCATGGGGGTTCCCCCTGAGCCCCACTGTCACTGGGCTCTGGCCCATTCCAGTTGATCTCTTCCATCACTCAGAGTGGGATCCCTCCAGGATGAGCCAGATCTCCTGAGTCACTTCTCCTTGAGCAATGCCCCAGGAAGCTCCGGGAATGTGAAGCTATTGGCCCAGAGCTCCAGTTCAGGATGTGCCAGGGTGCTCTGAGTGCCCTGGAAGGGCAGATGGTGGCACCACTGGCCAGTCCTCAGCCTGGAGGATGGTTTGGTCCTTCCATTCCTCTAAATACTTCAATCGTCCCAGAGCTCAGCTCCTCTCACCCAGTGGGTGATCTTGGGGTGAAGATAGAGCTTTTGTGAGGTTTCTCCCAACTCCTGGTACTCACCTGGGCTTCCCCGTTCTTCCCAACCTTGTGTGCCCTGTTTCTTCCATCTCCAAATTGCTGCAGGTTCCTAAAATCCAGGAGTCTTCAGGGTCTGAGCAGGGCAAACCAAGTCTCCCAGGGTTCCTCTATGCAATAAAGGAACAGGAGCATCTAAAACTCATCCCTCATTTCCCTTGTGGGTTGTGGGACCCCTGTCCTGAGATTCTCTTGTGCTTCAGCTCCTCAGCAGCAACGTGGTGAATGACCTAATCCTGCTGGAGACCATCATGGACAACATGACTGGGAGGCAGAAGGACTCCTGTATGCTGGTGCGAATGTTGGTGCTCCGGGGCCTTGGCAATATCGCGTCAGGCTCCCCAGAGAAGGTCAGAGCCCAGGAGCCCTGTTTGGGAGCCAGGTTCGGGTTAAACTGGAAGAAGGAGCTTCTGACTGGAGAGAAGGAGGAAATTGCTGCTGCTGAGGGTGGGGAAAGCCTGGCCCAGGGTACCCAGAGACGAGGGAGAAGCCCCATCCCTGGAGCCATCCCAGGTCGGGTTGGACCTTAGGGCTCTGAGCCACCTGCTCTGGGTGGGGATGGCCCTGCACTGTGAGAGCTCTTAGGTCCCTCCCAACCAAAACCAGTCTGGGTTGATGAAGTGCTGCTGTGGGGGGGTTGCTGATTGATGACAGAGGGACTGCTTTGCACTGTGAGGATGAAGCTGTTTTACTGGGATCAGATGCATCTCCCCTGGGACATAGTTTTGAGCCCTTCACCCTCAGAAGAACCTGGAGAGGTTGCAGTGGGCCCAGAGAAGGGCAATGGAGCTGCAGCACCAGGGGAGCCCCCGGAGGAGCCCAGGGGAAGGGGAAAGTGGCCCTGAGGGGCAGTTCCTACCTCGCAAGGGTTGTCCAGAAGTCCCAGCTGGTGGGACTGGAGAAACTCAAAGGACCTCCCCAAGATACTGGTTCCCCTCCTAGGTAAGCAGACATGGTGCCAAGCTGCTGGCCTCCATGGTCAATGGACTAGATGACAAAGATGACCCCCAGAACCTGGTTGCCCTTGAGGCCATGTCCAGCCTCTCCAAACTCCTGGAGCACCTGGAGGAGAGGGATATCCAGTCTATGCTGCTGCACATCGCCATCAGGATCCGGCCCTTCTTTGACAGTGTAAGGGCAACTCCCTGCCTGGCCTTGTGGGGAAGTGAAATTGGAGTGAGCCTCACTGGTCCCCCTCTCCTGCCCTTGCCAGGAGCAGCCTGAGCTTCGCCAGTCATCCATCGTCCTCTTTGGCAACCTGACCAAGTTCAGCAAAGGTGGCTGCGAGGTTTTCTTCGAGCAGATTCTCAATGGGCTGGTGACGCTGCTGCTGCACCTGCAGGACCCGAAGCCAGAGGTGGTCAAGGTGAGGGCTGGCCAGTGGGGCTGGGGTGGTGGGTTCCTGCACCTTGGAGTGGGGATCCCATAGCGGGGCTGAGCTCTCCCCTCTCTTGTTACCCCAGGCCAGCAAGTTTGCCCTGCGCATGTGTGGCCCCAACATGGGCTGTGAGGGGCTCTGTGACATGTTCCTTAACCACCTGCGCGAGGACCGGAGCCTCCACTATGGAGAGTTCATGAACAACGTCTGCAAACACCTGGTGAGGTGCTCCTCAAAGTGGGCTCAGGATGCTTCTGGGGTGACTGCAACGTCTCCCCAGCAGCTCTGGGCTGCCAGAGATGGTTCTGGTGCTGCTGGGGGGAACTTCCTTGCTGCCCTCTCCCTTAGATGCAGAGTTACCCGGAGATGCTGAACCGCCTCATCTCGACCAATCTGTTCTACTTCAAGAGCAGCTGGGTGGACATCAGAGCGGCTGCACCCATGTTCATCGGTAAGGCTGGTGCCACCCCGCAGCGAGGGTGCCCAGAGATGGGGGAGAAGCCCCATTCCTGGAGCCATCCCAGGGCAGGCTGGAGTTTGGGACTCTGAGCCACCTGCTCTGGGTGGGGATGGCCCTGCTCAGGGCAGGGGGTGGCACTGGGGGAGCTCTGAGGTCCCTTCAACACAACCCATCCCATCTCATGATTATGTGATGATTGCACATGATGGAGGAAGTTTTCTGCCCAGACCTCCCCATCCTCCCAGGTGTGGGGGCTCCTCATTGGGATCCAGCCCAAACCCTGACTCCAAACTTCCCCCTCAGGCTTCCTGGTGCTGCATGTGGATGAGGAGCACAGTCAGCACGTGGAGCTGGACCCCCTCCTCTCAGGTGAGTTGGGTGCTGCCTCCCTGCAGCTTCCACTCTGCTCTGGCAGGGGCTTGAACTAGGGGATCTTCAGGGGATCCTTCCAACGCCCCCCAGCCTGGGGTTCTGGGATTGAGAGATCCCAAGGCTGAGGGTGCAGCAGGAGTCTACTGGTGGGTGCCAAGTGAACCACAAACCCCACAGCTGGGCACAGCCACAATGGGCTGCACTGGTGGCTTTGATCCTTGGCTGGTGGCTTAGCTTGGGGTGGGAGGGTGTCCCTCAGGGGCTCACGGGGCATTTGCAGTGGCTCAGCTTAAGCAGTGGGGTGACTCTGGGGAGTTTGCGATGTGTGGAGCGCGAAGAGGCAGTCGTCGGGGCCGGTTGCCGAAAGCTCATAAAAAGCCCCGCTTGCAGCCAGTGGCATTTTGGAGGCAGCGTTAAGTAATTTTCCTGGATTTTAGGGATTTTTTCCCCCTGTCACCGGTGACCTCATAGCGTATAGTAATGCATGGAAACTTGCAGAGCCATCCAAGGGAGCTTAAAAAACACTAAAAAAGGAAAAACTATCTTTCCGTTGGCTCTGCGAGCACCTTCCCCGCAGAAAGGGCTCTGTCTGCCTGCAGCAAGTGAAAGATAATCTGCCGGCGGCTGAGTAATCGCTGGAGTGAGCGGCTGCCCTCCACTGCTCCAGCTTCCCATGTTGAGTGGCTCCACCGTACGGGGGCTCCTGGCTTGGGGGAGGGAGGGGGAGGTGGTTTCAGCACTGCAGCCCCCACCTTGGGACCCCCCAACCCCCCTTTCTGCAGCTGCAGGGATGAGGATGCTGTGGCTGGGCCCATAAATCAGGGAGCCCCGGGAGCTAGGGCCGCATAAACAGGCTACTGGAAAAATGTTTTTGTGCTGCTGCCGCTCGGAAAAACTACCTGGAGGGAGGGGGATTTTCTTGCAGCTGGGAGTGGGGCCAGGAGTTGGGGATTGGTGCTGATAGCGGAGCGGGGGGGCCTTGGCCCCACCAGCAGCTGAGCAGCCCCTGCAGCCCCGCTTCTGGCTCTGCTCCCAAGTCTGGCCCTGGATCTCCATGCTGGGGCCCTCCTGCCCCCCTAGATCCAGTCCTGTGCCCTAGGAATCCCCCAGTTCCACTGCCATGGGGCCAATGTTCTTTGTTGCGGTAGAGCTGGGGGTCCAGGGGATGCTGGTGGAATGGTTAGGTTTGGGGAGCTTCAGGGGCTTTTCCAACCAAAGAAACTGGGGGGGTTAGGGAGCCTCTAGTTTCTCCTTCCTTGTGGAATGGAGCAAAGCCAGGATGGCAGGACGTGGGGTCTAACAGCCCCTGGCAGGTCTGGGCTCTACTCCTTCCCCTGGACCCGTTCCAGGGTGAACTTAGGGGCTCTGAGCCACCTGCTCTGGGTTGGGATGGCCCTGCCCAGAGCAGGGGGTGGCTCTGGGGGAGCTTTGAGGTCCCTTCACTCCAAACCCAGTCCCTGATGCTCTGTTTCTGGTTCCAGCGCTGAAGCTGCTCCTCAAGGACCCTGTCCCTGCTGTTCGTGTGAAGGTGGCTGAGACCCTGGGCCGCCTTGTCAGGATCCTATGAGCCCCAGGACCCCCCAGGCTGCCCCATCACAGCAATACTAGGGTCAGCTCCTCTCTCCCCCTGGGCACTGCCAAGTCTTCCTGCACCCAGCACCCAGCAGCGTCTGGCCTCTTGCTGCCTCCCCCAGCAGCTCCATCGTCTTCCTCACCCCAGGGGGAACCCACCCAGCACCTCTCCCAACCCACTCTGGGACTGGTTTGAGACTGGTTTGGCCTGGCCATGGCACTGGGGGGACCAGAAGACACAGTGGTGGGCACACAGCCCCTCTCTGCCAGCTGCTGGACAATGGGGTCCCACGTGTGTTTTGGGGCCCTGGGTGTGTTTTGGGATTTGGGGTCACTTTTCTGGGATGAGGGTCCTGTGCAAGGGCTGCTGCTGGGCAGGCAGTGTCCCCAGGCTCTGCTGGGAGCAGCATGGACCCATCCCACCCCTCTAGTCACCTGCAGCCCCTTGCTCCCCCTTGCTGCTCCCTGCTGCTGAACAGGGGCTCCTGTCCCCTCGATAAATGTGAGGGGTCTCTCCACACTCCTGTACAGCATCCTATTTTTAAATAAAGCTCTGTGCTCCTCAGGAGGTGCTGTGGGGTGGAGACCCCTCTCAAGCTGTTCCTGCTGCTCCAAGGCCCACTGCTGGGCTGGGGATGATGCAGGGTGGGGAGGATGTGAGGCAGGTGCTGCTGTGAGTCCTGCCCCATGCTCCCAAAGTGTGACCTGGCCCTGTGCTCCCAGCCTGGCTTTTTCAGTGCCAGCAGCATCTCCAGAGCTAGTTGTGCCATCAGTAAGGCTCAGAGTGAATGAGCCAGGGCCAAAACAGCCCTGAGAGCTACTCCCTCCCACTGTGGTGGCTCCAGTGACGATGGGGGGGAGGTTAGAGAGGTCCCAGGGCGAGGCCTGATGTCACCTTCACCCTACCTTCTGCTCTTCTTCCGTCCTTCCCCCCACTTCACTGGGGATCTCTGGGGAGGGGCAGTGGTGCCAAGCCAAGGCCTCTGTGCTGGGCCGGGGGGTCCCTGCACCCCCTAGAGCCCCAGGAGGAGCCCAGCACAGGATAAGGCAGTGCAGGATTGTACCTAAACAAGTTTAATGAGAAGGACCCCGGAGTCTGAGTGCTGGGGGGATCCTGGCCCCAGCAGAACTAGGGGTCCCAGTAAGGGGTGCACTGGGCTATGTGTATAGCCGGATAGTGCCGTCGGCCCCAGAGGAAAACACCCAGGGCTGGGTAGGGTGGAAGAGGACATCGAGCACACCCAGGTCCAGTGTCGTCACGTGGCCCTTCAGCACCTTCACAGGCACCAGCAGTGGGTTCTGCAGCAGGTCACTGCAGGAAGCAGGGAGACAGGTCAGTGTGGGTCACCCCAGAGCACTGTGCCCTCCCCCAGACCCCAGTTACTCACTTGTAGACCATCCCATGGCAGACGATGACAGTGCCATCATCCGAGCCAGAGGCAAATAGGGGATAGTGCCGGTGGAAGGCAACGGCCCGTAGGGCCTTCTTGTGGTGCCTGTGGGAACATGGGCAGTGCATCAGGGCCACTGGGACACACTGGGAGCTGCTGAACCAGCCCAGCACCCCTGCCCCACCTTGAGTCCTGACACAGCTGCAGTCACCAGCCTCCACCCAAGACTTGACACAATGCTGGGTGCCAGAGGAGGGAAGAGCCACAGGAAGAGCCCAGCATGGGGAGTGGGGGGCTACAGAGCTGTTAACAGGCCGCAGGCAAGGGGAGTACCAGTGCTCACCGCAGCATCTGGTAGGGTCTGGTAGACAGGTCCAGGTCGAACCAGGCCAGCTTGCTGTCGTAGCTGCCGCAGATTATGTTGTCGCCTGGGAGAGGGGCGAGGAGTTGTTACTGGGGTGTCCCTGCAGCCCCCAGTGCCCCACTCCTGCTCCACGTACCTCCAGGGTGGATGGCCATGCTGGACACCCACTTGCAGTTGGTCATGAGTTTCTTGGTAAGCTCCTGCTTGAGCAAGTTGTAGATGCGGACATAGCGCTGAGTAGCCACGAAGAAGTAGGGTCGGATGGGGTGGAAGAGGACTCTCTGCACCTGCCCCTTGCTCTTGCGGAAGGGGTTCTGGCTCCAGCGCTTGCTGGTCTGGTGGATCAGCACCTGCATGTTGCTGTTGTCGGCCACCACACTGGCGAGGTAGTCGCCTTTGCCGTGCCATGTCACCTGCTTCACAGGCTGGGGCAGCAGGGGCACAGTGTTAGTGGGACAGGCCCGTGGGGGTCAAACACCACCCCATGGAGCCACCCACCAACCCCATGGAGTCCCCTGCCATCCCATGAAGCCACCCACCACCCTATGGAGTCTCTCTCCACCCTGTGGAGCCACCCACCACCCCATAGAGTCTTTCTGCCTCATGGAGTCACCCAAAGTATCATCAGGGTTGGAAAAGGTTTTCAAGATCATGGAACCCAACCCAACAGAGTCACCCACCACCCCGTGGAATCACTCACTAACCCTACCGAGTCCATCCCACCACCCCACGGAGTCCAATCCCATTACCATCCCATGGAGTCCCCTAGCTCCTGTGGAGCTCCCCATCAGCCAATGGAGTCACCCACCACCCCATGGAGCCCCACTCTACCCCATGGAGCCTCCCACAAGTGCCCCTAGAAGCTACCTTGCTGTGCTGGATGAGCAGGCGGATGCCCTGGCTGTGCTGTTCTGGGGTGGCCACCAGCCACTGGGTAGGTTGCACCCGCTGCTCCTCCGGTGCCTCATAGGACTCCAGCAGCTGGTCAGTGGCCCCGTAGAGCAGCTTGTCCCCAAGACAGGGGTTTACCAGCAGCACTGACTGCTCCCTGTAGTGGTGGTGTGATCAGATGGGTCAGAGGACCACCAAGAAGAGGAAACCCTCCCGTGAGCCCAGCACAGCCCTAGGAGGCCCCAGTGGGGGATGTAGGGGGACATGGTGGGCAGCCTTCTGTGGGCTGGTGGGAAGAGGAGGGGATTTGGGCTCTGGCCCAGTTCTCATTCTCCAGGGAAGATGGTGGGGACAGAAGGAGAAGGTTCCATCACACAAGAACGAGGGCCACCTAAAGGAGAGTGAGTGCCACCACAAGAAGAATGAGGACCACCATAAATAGAATGAAGATCCAAAAGAACAAAGACCACCATAAGAAGAACAAGGGTTATGATAAGAACAGTGAGGCCAATCACAATGAGAATGAGGGCCACCGTAAGAAGAACAAGACCACCATAAGAAGAATGAGGACCACCATAAATAGAATGAAGACCCACAGGAAGAATGAGGACATGTAAGAACCATGAGGGCCACCACAAGAGCAATGAGGGCCGCCAAAGGGCCTGTGAGGCAGGGTTCCAGCAAGCAGATCTTGGGGGGTCTGGAGCACACTCACACAGCGACGGCCACTAGGCAGAGGGTGGGGTTGGGGTTCCAGGAGACACTCTTGACAACCCCTTCTAGGGGCAGGGTGCGTAGGCAGCGGGCAGTGGGCACCTCCCAGAATCGCAGTGAGCTGTCGTCAGAGCCTGTGGGGTACAGCAGGGTGGGCACAGGGCTGAGTCCCCTAACCCCACAGATCTACCCTTGGAGTGGGGTCCACAGTAGCTTCTCCTCCAGCTTCTTCCCCACCATGGCAGCAGTTCCAGATGTGACTGGGGGTTGCTGCTCTGAGACCAGTACCCACTCCGCTACCCCCAGCTCTGCCCAGAGACCCCCAGCTCTGCCCAGAGTGCTCCCTGCCCAGAGCTCCCCCGGCCCTGTCTGTAGCCTCCCCAACAGTCCTGCCCTGGCTCCCAGCACAGCTGCTGTGCTGGCAACACTCCTGGCTCGGCTGAGCTTGGCATGGTAGCCCCATCCATCCTGTGACCCCCCTCTCCATGCCCAGGCCCCCCAGTTATTTTTAAGGGCTGATCTCAGCTCCCCCCCGCTCCAAGCCCAGAGCCAGGAATTCCACGTTGTGTGCTGGCCCCAGCCTGGAGACTCTGGTGGCTATAAAAAGCACCAAGTGGCTCTGTGGGGTTGTTCCAGCACCATCTGCTCCCCATGGCCCTGCTCCAGCCCCACAGGGAGGGATGTTCAGCTTCTGAGGGGGATGCACTGGGAGCAGCTGGAAGAAGACAGAGGCTCCCAAATGACACTGGATTGGGATCCCAGGGGTGCTCCTGGCTGGGCTTCAGGATGATATGGGGATGGCATGGCTGCCCCAGCCCCACACTGCTATGGGGTGGCACTGAGATGAGCTCCAGCACTGGGTTGGTCAGTCCTGGGGGAGTAAATCCTCACCTGACACCAGCCACTGCCCATTGGGGGAGATGCTGAGGCACCGCACCAGGCTGCTGTGGCCACGATAGATCTGGAGTTGGGGAAGACAGCAGTAGGGTGAGGGTCCCTCTGCAAGCTACCCCTGCCCTGCAAGGGGAGGCACCACAACGTTCTGCCCCCAGCCCTGCACAGCACCACTCACCAGGGCCTGGGTGGTGGGGAAGGGCTGAAGGTCCCGTGGTTTGGGCAGTTTGGGGATCAGGTCCTCGGGGTCCACATTGACCTGCGGGTGAGATTCATCTTGGCTACCGGCACGGGATTAGGGTGGGGGGCTCCAAGCGGGGTAGGACACCCCAGGGGTTGGGAGGGAAGGAGCCCTCACCCGCATTTTGCGCTGCCGTGGGCACAGGTAGAGGTCGAGGCAGCGCTCGAAGCGCTCGTGGATGAAGCGGCTGTAGGCTGGCACTGCCCGCAAGCACTGGAACCGCTGTGGCAGCACACTGAGCCGGCGCTCCGATGGCTCCTGCTGTTCCCATGCCAACCTCTGCAGTATGGGGGTAGGCACTGGGGTCAGCAGAACCCCACAGAGGGATGACAGACACTTCAGGGGGACTGTGGGTCAGTGGGACCCCATAGTGGGGCAAAGGACACACTGCGGGACAGTAGAACCTTATAAAAGAGTGACAGACACAGTAAAGGAAGTGGGGGTCAGTGAGGGCAGTGGGACCCCATAATGGGGTGACAGACACACCAGGGATCAGTGGGATCCCATAGCAAGACAATGGACACACTGGGGGGACTTGGAGGCAGTGGGACCAACCACAGCGAAGCAATGGACACACCAAGGGGATTAGGGGTCAGGAGTGGACAGTGGTGGCAGTGGGGCTCCACAGTGGGGTGACAGAAACACCAGAGGTCAGTGGGGTCAGTAGGACCCCATAGCGGGGTGACAGAGACACTGAGAGGCAGTGGGACTCCACAGTGTGGTGACAGACATCAAGGTGACTGAGGGTCAGCAGGGTCAATGGGACCCGACAGTGGGGTGACAGACACACTGAGGGCACCAGGGATCAGCACTGCCAATTCCTCTCCCCCTCCCCAAATCCCATTACCTCCTCCTCGCTGAGCAGGTACTCAGGGGGTGGGTTATAGGATTCCTCGTGGCCTGGCAGCTTCATCTTTGGGGCTGGGACGTGCATCTTGTGGCGGCCCAGGATGGAGTTGGGGTCCTCGTGGGCCCACAGGTCATAGTAGGTGGGGGAGTCGTCCCGGGGCTTGCGGGGTTTGATCCAGCCCATCTTGATGGCATGGACCAGCTTAGAGACCTGTGGGGTGGGGTAGGGTCAAGGCCATGAGGCACCACAGAGTGTCCCGAATCACCCAGGTGCGCCATTCAGACCCCCCCTCACCTTCTCCTTCTCAATGAGGGAGGGGATGAAGCTCCTCTTGTCGGCCGGGCGGTTGGTCACAGGGTGGATCATCACCTCACGGCTGAAGAAGTCGACGGCCGGCTGGGGAAGAAGACAGAGATTCCCACCGTGGCAGCTTTGTCCCGCAAACAGTGGGGTTGTGGGGTGGGGTGTGGAGGGGTGTCTGTGTCATGAGTTACCTCATAGGGGTCGAAGTGGACGTCCCCAAACTGCCCCTTCTGGAGCCGCTGCACCAGCTCCACCTGCTCATCCGTCAGTCTGATGTCGGCCCCCGTCATCTTGTCCTGCACTGTCCGCCTGAGGGGACCCAGCAGGGTGGAACTGGGGGTTAGAGGGTGCTCTCAACCCTTGTGGGGCCACCCTTAATCCCGCGATCCCTCACCAGTAGTCAGGATTGTCCATCTTCTCCAGGAAGGTGTCCAGCTCATCCCGGCTGCGGAGAGGTTTGTAGATTCTCCGGCCCTCCAGGTCATAGCCAATGTGGGGAAAGTCCTGATACCACTCCATCGGGATGTTCCCCACCGTGTTCCTGATATCCTAAACAGGAGGGGAGAGGGGGGATTACCTTGGGGGGGAACCAGTACAGCTGGGCAGGACACTGGGACACACTGAGAAAGGTTGGACCAGGCGACCTTTGGTGTCTGTCCAACCTGGGGGTCTGTGACCCCAAGTCTGAGCAGGTGGCTTCAGCTCTGCATATCCTGCAAACCCCAAAGCAGGTGGGTGGGTCAGGACTGGGGTCTCAGCACCACAAGATCCCATAAAGACCCACACAACTGGAACCAGCATGCCTGGACTGCAGCTTCTCCCATGGGGCTAAACCCCAGCTGTAGGGTCAGTCCATGTTCCCACTCATCCCAATCTCCAGCTGTGGGGTCCACATCCCCCACAGCCCAACCTCCAGCAGTGAGGTCTATGTCCTCATCCCATTCCCCAGCTGTGGGATCCCCCTCATCCCAATCCCTACCACTGGGATCCACGTCGCCCCCCAGTCCATTCCTCAGCTGTGGGATCCATGCTCCCCCTGCATCCTAATCACTGGCAGTGGGATCCAAATCCCCCCACACCAGTGCAACTTACATCCCACTCCAACTCCCCCCCAGTTTACAGGACGGAGCAAATCCCTCCCATGGGGAGACTCTTTATGGCACCGCAGCAGCCCAGTAGCCACAGCCCTGTCCATCCCCATTCAGGGGGACCCCTTGGCCCCGCAGTGAGGGGCGGATGTCGTCACTCGGCCCCACAGCTCTGGAAGTTGTTCTTGGCGGGGCGCTGGGCATTCCTGGACGCACATTCCTGGCAGCCCTGCAGCCCCGCAGCCACAATTCCGCTCTTGAAAATATCCGGTCCACGTGGAGCAGAGCGGGACTGGGGCAAGCGCCGCCTTCCCACCCCACAGCCATGGGGTTGGGACCACAGACAGGTGGTCACAGCCTAGGCTGATACCCCCAGTGCCCCCATATGGACACCCATTGGGGCAGGGGCTCAGCACGGGGTATGGGGTGTGTAGGGAACACCCCTACTCTGTAGGGTTTTAACTGGGGAATGCAGGTCCCATGAAATCCCAAACTTCTGCCCCAGAGCTGTATGGTCGCTGCTCCCAGGTGGCAGGTCAGGGACTGGGGTGCAGCAGGGAACCCAAACCCCTCAGACGTGCAGTCAACCTGCTCCAATCCCAAACCTGCTAGGGTGACGATAGGCAAACTGGGACACTGGGAGCTCTAGGTAGTGGCAGAAACACCAAAACTCTATTGAGGTTTTGCCCCATCCTGACCCACTGTGGCCTCGTTGCTCACCCAGGGGTCGGACATGCTGCCCAACAGGGGCTGCTCTGGGATGGAGAAGAGCGGGATCAGATCGTTAATGGGGTAAATAAAAGCAGATGCTCTACAGGAGCCCTGCAATAGGTTTGGGGGGCTGCCCAGGAACTGGGGGAGCAGTGGGGCAGCTCCTAATGTGGGATGGAATCAGGGAGGGGGGTTGGGAAGTGCTGAGCTGGAACTGGGGGAGAAACCTGAGACTTTACAGCAGTTCCCATACCCAGAATTAAAAGGCCCTGTGTCATCACCCTACAAAACTCAAACCTACAGTGTGGATGGGGCAGTGGAGCTGAGGGAGATCGACTGGCATGGAGCCACCACTGGTGGGGGTTAACATCTCCCCCCCATCAAAATCCTGTGGGTTATAGGGACAGGTTATAGGGATGGTTATAGGGCACAAGTTAAGGCAACAGAGAGAGGTTATAGGAACAGGCTCTGGAGTTAGTTATAGGGACAGATTATAGGGTCAGGTTATGGAGACAGGTTATAAGAATGGATTATAGGGATGGGTTACAGAGACAGGTTATAGGGTCAGGTTATAGGATCGGGTTATAAGGAGGGGTTATGGGGACAGCAGCAGGCTCTGTACCCTGCTGTGGGGTGGCTGTTGCTATTGGGAAGAGAACTAAAGCCAGTGCAAGCAGCAGGCAGCCCTGCAAGGGTTAAATCATCCCTCTCTGCCCCATTAGCAGCAGCAGCAGCAGCAGAATGTGTAGGGTCAGGCTGTGGGGAGGGGGCTCCCAGGGTTCTCCTTGCAGGAGCTAATCCTGTGCAGAAGCCCCCAGCCTCAGCCTAGGGGTGACACAACTCCATCCTCAACTTCATCCTGGGCATGGGGCTGCCAACGAACCCCAAAAGCAGTGGGCTAAGGGGGAAATCCACCAGTATCAGCTCCAAGTATTCCTGAGTTACAGGCACTTGGCAAGGATGCCCCCATATGCCCACCATGTGCCAGCTCAACACCTGGCAAGGTGGTGGGTGCTTGAACCCACCCATGTGCCGAGCACTGAAGGGTTAAATCCCCCGCAGGGCTGCCGGGTGAGCTCAGGTAGGCGGGAGCCAGTAGCTCCCAGTTCCAGAGCTGGAGCAGGAGCCGGAGGAGGGGCTTGTCTGGCCACTATAAACCTCCCACTCTGCCAACTCTCCCCACTCCTCGCAGGATGCACATGTGGGGCGGCAGGGACCCACCAGCACAGCCCTAACCCCTTCCCACAGCCCAAAACACGCCCTGACCCCACTGCACTCCCCACAGACCGTAGCCCCGCGCCTGCAGGAGCAGCATGAGTGCCTGAAGCTGAGCAGCAGCGGCAGCAGGAGGTTGACAGTGGTGGCAGGAGGTTGGCAGTGGCGGCAGGAGGAGTTTGTCAGCGGCAACAGGAGTGCGTTGGGGCGCAGCAGTGCCCGCGTGGTGCCCCCTGGCTGGCGAGTTGGGGCCATGTCGTTCGCAGTGGTGCGCTCGGCGCCAGGACGCTACCTGTACCCCGAGATCAGCATGCTGTCAGAGGACGAAGAGAATGGCAGCGAGAGCTCAGGCTCGGATGAAAAACCCTATGGGCTGGGAGCTGACGGTTTCTCCTTGCCGGCAGGCAAGCGTCGTCGCTGCGCAGGGGCCAGGAAGGGCGCACGGGCAGCCGCAGGGCGCGAACCCCGCCAGCGGCACACCGCCAACGCCCGCGAGCGCGACCGCACCAACAGCGTCAACACGGCCTTCAGCGCCCTGCGCACCCTCATCCCCACTGAGCCGGCTGATCGCAAACTCTCCAAGATTGAGACCCTGCGCCTGGCCTCCAGCTACATCTCCCACCTGGGTAACGTCCTGCTTCTGGGTGACTCCTGTGGTGATGGGCAGCCTTGCCATGCTAGCCCCACACCCTTCTGCCGCAGCCCCCATGACGCCGACAGTGCCCAGCCCCGGCAGATCTGCACCTTCTGCCTCAGCAACCAGAGGAAGATGGTGAGTGAACACCCCAGCTCTTGGGGTGAGGGCAGATGGGGCACTGGCGATGGCCCCGTTGGCATCGGAGCTGTGTAAGATGAGAGAGTTGGGAGGGAGCAAATGGCATCAGGTTGAAGTCCAGTAGCCACCTTGGATCTTGGAGTGAGGGGAGATGGGGTGTGGTAATCGCCTCATTGGCATTGCGGTGACATGAGATGAGAGGGTTGGGAAGGAGTGAGTGTCACCACTCAGAGTCCAGTGGCTACTTGTGATATCTCTGGTCTTAGGGTGAGGGTAGCCCTGCTGGCATCAGGATGCTGTGAGATGAGGTAGGAGAGAGGGAGCGAGTGGCACCGATGGGAGCCCAGTGGGTACTTGAGAGGTCTCAGGTCACAGGGGTCTTGGGGTGGGGGGAGCTGGGGCACTGGAGATGGCCCTGTTGACATCAGGGCAGTGTGAGATTAGAAGGTTGGGAGGGAGTCAGTGCCAGCAGTTAGAGCCCAGCAACCACCTCAGGTCTTGGGATGAGAGGAGCTAGGGCACTGGTGATGGCCCCATTGGCATCAGGGCTGTGTGAGATGACAGGGTTGGGAGGGAGCAAGTGGATCAGAGCCCAGTAGCTGTTCATGAGGTCTCAGGGGTCTTGGGGTGAGGGGAGCTGGGGCGCTAGCTATGACCCCATTAGCATTGGGACAGTGTCAGATGAGGTGGCTAGAAGGCAATGAGTAACACCAGTGGGATCACAGAGGATTGGGGTGGAAAACAATGCCACGGAGCCCGGAGGCCCCCATGGCTGTGCCGCAACCCCACAGGCGTTACCAAAAGAAGGGGGAAAAAGCTCCTTTGAAAACTCCTTTGAGAGTGAGAAATGGGGTTTAGGAAGTGGAAATCGGGGTCTTGCAGGGAGAGTGGGAAGAGGCTGCATCACTCTCTGGCAGTTTGGAATCTCTGAGGTGAGAGGGATCCAAGCACTGGGGGTGCTGGTGTCCCAGGGACGGGGTCCAAAGGCAGTGCTGTGGCATCTAAGTGCCCCTTGAGTACCCCAGGGGACCAGTGGGGCTCTGCCTCACAAGTGCCACCATGACATCCTGCCCATCCCAGCTCACCCCATGTCATTAGGGGATCACTGCCCTCTTCCTGGTGTCCCAAGACCACCTCATGCCAGGGCCAGTCTTCTCATCTTTGGGCCCACCTGTGGGACTGTTGGGCAACAGCTCAGTGAAGCTCTGTGGCCATTTCCAGCAGTATCAGCCTGGCCTGGCCCTACAACCTATTCCCAGGGCTCTTTTGGGGTGGTCAGGGTACAGAGGTACAGCCAGGGGGCTCAGGTTGTGCCCAGGGTGTTGCTGGCAGGGTGCAGGCATCAGGGTGGCAGCGCCTACACCCAGTTAACCCCACTAAGTGATGCCCAAACAAGGCTGCAGGAAGGGTTCAAGGAGAGCAAACCCCAGTGGGTCAAGTGTCCTAGGGCAGGAGAGACCCCAAACCCCACTAATCCCTCTGACACAGCCATCCCAGTGCCCTGGAGCAGCAGGTGAGAGGGAAAACCATTTGGATTCCTAGAATCTGATGGGATGCACCCAGTTAAAACCCAGCTAATCAAGTTTGGGGTTTTCTCAGTCAACCAGTGCTGTCCTAGTTCAAAGCTGTCTAGATACTGCAGTTGGGAAGCTCATGCAGGATTGAACTGGAGAACTCCCTCCCAGCTTCCAGTTAGTGGGAACCTCCCATTATGGCCTCAAAGGTCAAGTGTCTGCTGGCTGTTGCATCGATTCCCATCAGTTCCCATCAATTCCCATCACCACTTTTGCATTGATTGCAGTAAAACCCCATTGCTGCTTCTCGATCAATCCCTATAAATTCTCTTTTCCATCAATCCCCGCTGCCACTTTTCCATTGATCCCTATAAAACCCCATTGCTGCTTTTTCCATCAATTCCTATAAATCCCTATCAATTCCCACTGATGTTTTTCCAGTTCCCATCAATTCCCATCATTGCTTTTGCATTCATTCCAGTAAAATCCCATTGCCCCTTCCCCATCAATCTCTATCGATCCCCATGGCCTCTTTTCCGTCACTTCCTATCACAGTCTGTAGGATGTCTGAGGGTGTCTGTAGGTGTCTATAGGATGTCTGTAGGTGTCTGTACAGTGTTTATAGGGTGCCTGTGGAATGTCTTGCAGTAGCAAGGAGGAGCCGAGAGGTACTACTTCTGTCTGAGGTGGGTAATGGCATTTTGCCCATATTTGTGTCACCTGCCCCAGCATCCTCCAGTCTGAGACCCCCAGCACAACCCTGGTACGATCCTGCAGTACCCCAGGGTCTGTGCCCATGGGAGGAGGCCTAAGGGGCTGCTCAGGCTCCTGCCACCTCCCCTAAAAGGGTGAAACCCCAGTGGGGTGGTGCCAGGGCATTGGAGGTGCAAGGGGTGCCCCTGCAGCCCCTGAAGGATGTTGTGCCCACCTGACTTTCCCTGTGCCAGGGACACTGGGTGCTGGCAGGGGAGGACTAGGATATTTCTGGTGGATGAGGCTGGATTTGATACCCAAACCACAAATCTGAACCCACTGTGGTGCCACTCTTGTCCCTGCATGGTGCTGGGTTATGGGACACAAGCAGTGGGGACTTGGAGTGATGCAGAGCCCCACGGGGTGCAGCCCTCCAAAATCCTGCAGTTCCCTCTGCTCGGACACCTCCTGATAAGCTAAGGTGCAAACAGGGCGAGGGGGAACCTTACAACCTTCAACCCCAGGGCATAGTGGGGCCAGGAGCCTCCCACAGAGCCAAAAGCCCCATAATTTGGGTGTGAGATGAGAGCACCTCCACCTCCACCCCCCTCTGCCTGCGGCATCACCAGCGCTATGGGGCGGCCCCCCGGCCCCGTAATTTACGGTTCCTGCTGCACTTTAATGGCAGCGGAAAGGCAAGGTGAGAGGGGAAAAAATATGAGGCGGGATTTTCCGAATCCCCATTTCCTCTCCAGACAAACTCCACAGCTCCTGGGGCCCGAACATCTGGGAAATTTCATTTGACCTCACGTTGCGGAGCTGAACTCCCCTTCCCCTGCCCAGCCCCCCCTCCTCAAAGCAAAGGGGGAGCAGAGCAGGGGCCACACGTGCAGCCACCAGGGAAACTCAGGCAGTACTGGCACTGGGCACCAGTGCTGACACTGGGCAGCAGCACTGGGTGCCAGCAAACTCCAGAGGATTGTGAATCCTTGTGCACACCTGGCTGGGGCAGTGGTGCTGCTGGTGGTGCTACTAGTGGTGCTACTGGTGGTGCTACTGGTGGTGAGGGTGTTACTAGTGATGGAGGTAGTGCTGGTGGTGGTGGCAGCAGTGGTGGCACAGTGTTGGTGCTGATGGTGTTGCTACTAATAGTGCTACTGCTGCAGGTAATAGTGCTGGTGGGATTACTGGTGCTAGTAATAGTTAAGGTGAGGCTACTGGTGCTGATACTAGGGCTGACAGCACTACTGGTGTGGGTACTGGTATTGATGGTGATGCTAATGGAGGTGGTGGCAGTACTGGTGCTACTGGTGCTGGTAGCAGAGCTGGGGACAGCAGTGGTGGTACTGGTGGTGATGGTTCAGGTGGCAGTGCTGGTCTGGTGGGTGGCTGTGGGGCTGGCTGTGGGGGGTTGATGGCCCTATCACTGAGATCTGTCTGGGAGGAGGCTGTGGGGCCACAGGATGGTTCCGGGCACAGTTGGAGACAAAGCTTCTGCTGCAGGGCCAGGGCTGCAGGCCAGGACTTGGTGCAGTCAGGTCCCTGCAGGGGGATTCTGCCTTTCTTGAGATTCCTCCAGAGGCCCGGGAGAGAAAAGTGACCATGGTGGGGGACATGCTGTGAGGGGGACCCAGGAAGTCCCCTGGCAGGGTTGGGGTAGGGGAAGACACTTACAGGAGCTGTGGGGCAGCTCCCACCCCTGCTGAACCCTGGGGACCCCAGAGAGATCCTGGCCCCAGAGTGGGTTTTGCTAAGGCCCCCTCTCACTCCTCTGCACAGAGTAAAGACCGTGACAGGAAGACGGCAATTCGCAGTTAGACAGCAGAGACTTGGGGCAGCGCCACGACGGAGCAGCCATGGAGCCCGGCCCACAGCCACAAACACCTCTGCCTTGACCCCGCTGCCACGGGGAGCTGCGCAGACCCTGCCCCACTGCAGCCTTGGGGGGTGACGGCGGACCGGAGATGGCTGGACACGGCTGGACTCTGCAGGACTCGGCAGGACGTTCTCCACACAGGGATGCTCAGCCACAGTTACGCTGCTCAGCTGCTCCTGAGCACAGTGGGGCGCCCAGTACTGTCTCTGCGGGCTCCACGTATGGCAGCTCCCAGCGCAGAGCGTTGGACATGCCCCAGCACAGGGGGAAGTGGAGCAGCACTGGTGAAGCCACTAAGGGCAGTGCCTGGGTCTACCCATCCCCTTCCACCCCCGGGACTTGCGGGTGCTGACTCTGATGGGAACGTGCTGGTGTTTGATGTCACGGGACAAGAGCAGAGCTTGAGCTCTGAGTTTGTGGCATTAAAAGGAATTTCTGGTTCAGACCCACAGCCTCTTTCCTTCTCCAGAGCCCCTGACCCCATTGCTCAATAAACCTCTGGGCCCACCCTCAGCCACACAGGAATAAAACACCAGCTGGTCACAGGGAGACAATCTCACAGGTCAGTGAGAGATTGAGATGGTCAATGAGTGGCTGAACAGGTCAACAAGTGATCAGACTGGTCAATGAATGATTGGGATGGTCAATGAATGATTGAGATAGTCATCAAGTGATCAAATGGGTCAGCAAGTGGTCAAACTGGTCATGAGTGAAACAGTCAATGAGTGATTGAGATGGTCAGTGAGCAATACAGATGGTCAGTGAGTGATTGAGATGGTCAGTAAGTGATTGAGTCAGTGAATGAGTGATTGAGACAGTCAACAAGCCATTGAACTGGTCAATGAGTGATTGAGATGGTCAGTGAGTGATCAGATAGGTCAACAAGTGGTCAAACTGGTCATGAGTGATTGAAACAGTCAACAAGCAACAGAGATGGTCAATGAGTGATTGAGATGGTCAATGAATGACTGAGATGATCGATAAGTGACAGAGATGGTCCAGCAGTGACTGGACTGGATAGTCAATAAGCAACTGAGATGATCAATCAATGATCGAGGTGGCCAACGAGTGATCAAGCGTGTCCGTGAGTGAATAAGATGGTCAGAACAAGTGTCTGAACTGGTCAGCGAGTGACTGAACTGGTGAACAAGTGATTGCACTGGTCAGTGAGTGATTGATTTGGTGAAAAAGTGATTGAACTGGTCAGTGAGTGATCCAGACAGTCAACGAGTGACTGAGATGGTCAGAAAAACTGGTTGAATTGGTCAGTGAGTGGTTGAGCTGTAGCCCAAAGTCTGCTCCCTCCTGCCCTCAGGGGTTCAGGGTGAGGACCCCTTTCCCTGGGG
The DNA here is from genome assembly GCA_013400115.1 of Rhinopomastus cyanomelas. Classification (NCBI taxonomy): domain Eukaryota; kingdom Metazoa; phylum Chordata; class Aves; order Bucerotiformes; family Rhinopomastidae; genus Rhinopomastus; species Rhinopomastus cyanomelas. Next base: position 109,731 of record VXBP01007654.1, read on the forward strand.
TGGCTGGATGACCAGGGACTGGGTGCAAAGCAGCTGCTGAGCCTAAGAAAGCTGACACTTGTTCATTCTGGCCCCTTGGGGCAGCCACAGCTGTGGGAACCACCAGAAGCTCGAAAGACAGGAACTGGGGAGAATCCTAAGGGCAACCAGTGGGTCTCGGTGGGGCTGGGAAGCAGCTCCGCAGTGGGAACAGACAGATTGGCCAGGCAGCTTCTGTGCCCAAACACTCTGGGCCAGTTGGGGAACAACCTGCAGAGTCTGTATTAATCCTCATTCCAGCATTAAGGTGATTCTGAACCTGAAGCAGCTCTGGAAAGACCCCAAAGACAGATCCCAGTGGCAATGGGGACACTGGAATGGGATCTGGGGACACCAGGGAGGAAAATGCTAGGCTCAGGGGGTGACGCTCAGTCCTGCCAGAGCCAGTGCCAGTGTGTCCCAACACTGGGACAGCAATGTACGCAGAGACCACTGGTGAGGACGGCGCAGGGTGCAGGATAGGCTGTGGCTCAGCGAGGCCAGAGCAGCAATGCCCTGGCTGTGGCAGTACCAAACACATACCTTGGCAGGCAGATCCCACAGAGGATCCTGCCTGTCCAGCCCCACATTCCTCCCCCAGCTCATCACTGCTGGGCGCTGCCAGCGCAGACTCAGCGCCAGCACAGCCCTGCCCAGCCAGAACAGAACAGAAAAAGCTCCCGAGCTCCAGAGCAGGGCAGGAGGTGCAGTTTGGGCCCTGATTTGGTAGCTCCAGACGGGTTATGCTGTCTGGGCACTCTAGCTGAGCACTGGGAGCTGTACAGACACCGCTCTGGGTCGTGTGGCAGCAGCTGGATACTGGGAGAGCTCTAGCACAGAGCTGCTCTGTCATATCACTGCGAGCTGCCTGAGTCACACATCTGCCCTTGTCTGTCCCAGGCAAACCTTGAGCAGCCTGCTGGCAGCCCCTCAGTGCCTGCCCTTCACTGCAGCCCCTCAGTGCTAGTCCTTCAGTGCCAGTCCCTCAGTGGCAATCCCTTCACACCAGACCTTCGCTACCAGTCTCCCAGTGCCAACCCCTCAGTATCAGCCCTTCACTACTAGTATCCCTAATGCCAGCCCCCCTGTGCCAGCCCCTCAGTGCCAGCTGGGCACTGCAGCTCTTCTCTGAAGAGCTTTAATGATGTCCAAGGTCCCTTCCCAGCTAAATTGCTGCAAGTGACTCCACATGGCTTACTGGGATACTGGAGGAGATGCTGAGATCACTGCTGGGGAGCTGTGAGTGTGTTGGGATACTGGGAGAGTTGCTGTGGAGCTGGGGGAGCTGCTGGGATACTGGGAGTGCTGTTGGGAGCTGTGCTGTGGAGTTGGGGTGTTAGGGAACAGCATCAGCTCCTCAGGGGGATCTTCTCCCTGTTTCAGGGTCCTGAGCCCAGTGAGGGGATGAAAAAGCCCCAGTGGGCAGGATCTGGCCCACCTTTGGGTCTGGGGTGTTTCCCAGTGCTCCCAGCCGGCTGTGGGGCTGGGGTGGGGGGGAGGTTCTGAGAGCAGGAAGCCCAGGGTGTAATTTCTGAGGAAACTCTCCAAGCTGGAGCCATTAAAGGGCTGGGGGGAGGCTGCAGCCAATTCTGTCGGAACGGAGCAAAATAAAAACCACCCTAATGGCAGGTTCAACCCTGAAAGAAACCCAATTCCAGATTTCCTCCCCTTAATCCTGCAGGAACCCGCAGATGGCTGGGGGAGGGGGATATGCCCCGACGTGCTGGTGGGGCTGACGCTGCCACTAATGGGGTCCCGGCACTGCTGGCGACAGACAAGGGGTGGGAAGACCTCTAGGAGGACAATGGAGCATCTCCCACTGCCAGGAGCTTCCCCAAGGCACCCAGGGAGACACTGCGCTAGAACCAGTGGGATGGGGAGCAGCAAGTGCTGAGTCCTGTCCTGGGGTCACCCCAACCCCCTGCAACAGCTCAGGCTGCAAACTGCTCAGAGAAAGAAGCTAGTGGCCAAGAAACCCCTGGATGATGCCACATGGGGTGCCCAGTGGGACCAGTGCACAGATCATCCTCAGGGTCAGCTCTGAGCCCCTCGCTCCCAGCCAAAAGGACCTAGAGGGGCTGCAGTGGGAGAAGGGTAACGGAGCTGGGGAAGGGGCTGCAGCACCAGGGGAGCCCGTGGAGGAGTCCAGGGGAGGGGGAGGGTGGCACTGAGGATCAATTTCTGCCCCACAAGGGGTGTCTAGGCCTGGTGCAGGGCTGGGGGGAAGTCCCCAAAGTGAGTGAGATATGAGGTGAGGGACAGGGGTAGGGGGGACCTGGCTGTGCTGGTGGGACTGGAGTCTCAAAGAGCTTCTCCAAACCCAAACAATCTCATAATCCATGGGTTCACAGCCCTGAGCTCAGTTCTTTGCCCTGTGACACCAACACCTCTGCCACATCAACTCTTGGAATTTAGGGACACCAGTGGGGTCCAAGCCTCACGCAGGGGGGAATGGGATGGACTGGGATCTCGGAGAGGACATTCTACCCTTCCAGCGGGGTGGCCCTGAGCAGCCTCAAAGCACCTCCTGGCTCCACAAACCCAATGCCGGGGTCTGTTGGAGCCCCCCTCCCTGCTGTCCCCAGGCTTTGGGGGAATGAGCTGCCGCTCTCCCCACACGATCCATCACAGGGAGCTCCCCTTAGCACCTGCCAGGAAACACGTGTGACCTCGCCGGGGCGGCCCACGGGGCTTCTCTCCCCCTGATTTAGTTGCTGTTAGCTGGGGCTCCATCCTCCCTCCTCCTCCTCACTCAATTCCTGCCAGCTGGGACCCCCCAGTCCTGTTCACCTCCCCCTCCCCACTCCAACACCAGTGCAAGGGGGCAGGTGCTCCGCTGACCCCACACCCTGCAGCAGGGCAGGAACCCCCCCTGCTCACCCCAAAAGTGGATTGTGCAGCATTGGCGGCTCCCGGCCAGTGCTGAGGGGGTCTCTACGTCACCGCCAGCAGCCAGTGTGCCCCCTCCCCACACCGGCA
>VXBP01007654.1:112764-168420 GCA_013400115.1 Rhinopomastus cyanomelas
AACCCCGTCCCCGTCCCCAAGCAGCTGCAGCTGCTGGGGCTGGATGGGAAGTGCAGGTACGGCGCTGGCTGGCTGCCCGTCTCCCCTGTGTCTGTCTGCTGCGAGAGGAAGCCAGTCCACCTCTGGAATCCTTCACTCGCTCCTCGTTGCTGCTCTCCCCGCAGCTCCCCCGGGGGGTTCGGGGTCAGCCTGGCTTCTCCCGCTCTTCTCTTTCTTCCCCGGCCCCTCTCCGATTACAATGTGCGCAGTGTTCGCCCCAAATCCCCCTCCGCACGTTAATCCTGCTCCTCCGGCTCCAACCACCGCCCGGCTTTCCTGAGCCTCCGTCTGCCCCGGCCTCCAGCCTGCCGGCGGGATCCATCACCCCAGATAGAGAGGAGCAGCCCCCACCGCTGGCTGCAGGATGGGGAAGGGGCTGGAGGAGCTGCCAGCAGACACCCGACAGGATGATGAGCAAAGTCTGGGCAGTGGGGGTCCAGGCCGTCCCAGTCACAGAGGAACCAGGTCCTTCCCCAGCTTCATCCCATTCCAAAGCTCCCTTCCCATCTCTATTCCCATGTCCATCTCCAGTTTCTTCTCCAGCTTTGACATCATCTCCATCCCCATCTCCATCCTCTTCTCCAATCCTAGCTCCATCTCTATCCCCATCCCACCTCCATTCTATTTCCATCTCTATCCATTTCCTATCTCTATCCCCATCTCCACGTCTACCTCCATCCCATCTCCATCCCCACCTCCATCCCATCTCCATTCCCGTTCCACCTGTCTCCATCCCATTTCCATCCCCATCCCATCTCCATTCCCGTTCCACCTGTCTCCATCCCCTTTCCATCTCCATCCCATCCCCACCTCTATTGTATCCCCATCCCATCTCCATCCCTTCACCTGAATCCCAGTCCCTCCCAGCACTCAGGGGGTCCATCCCAGAACACAGAGCAAGTCAGCACCTGAAGCAGTTGAGACCCCTCTCCATGATCTCTTAATCCCCTGCCTCAGTTTCCCTCAAACCCACAGGGATGGGGACTGGGTGGACCCCTGTGCCCAGCAGCCTGAGCCTTGTCTGCAGGACCTTTTCTCCTTCCCAAAAGAAGTATCTGGGATCAAGTTGTTACTCCTGTGGCCACCATAAGGCACATGGGCCCACTGAGGAACCCAGAGCACACTGAGAGGGCATCTCCCACCCTGGGAGGGAGCCCAGAGCCAGAGCCCATGGCTTGGAGACCTCCAGCATTTGATGATGGGACAGGACAGAGGTGGCTTTTGGCTGCCCACAGACTCATATGTCACCCTAAATACTCACCCCGAGTCCTCATCCCTTGTCCTAACCTCATGTCCTCACCTCGAATCCTCACCCTGTGTCCTCATCCCATGTCTTCACCCTGTGCCCTCGTGCCAAATCCTTACCCTGAGTCATAGAATCATGGAATCATTAGGAATTGGAAGGGACCCTGAAAGATCATCTACTCCAATGCCCCTGCCACAGCAGGATGACCTAGGCAAAGTCATACAGTCAGTCAGGGTTAGAAAGGACCACAGGATCATCCAGTTCCAACTCCCCTGCCATGGGCAAGGACACCCCACCAGCCAGGGATCAGGCTGGCCAGAGCCCCATTCAGCCTGGCCTTAAACACCTCCAAGGATGGGGCCTCCACCACCTCCCTGGGCAACTCATTCCAGGCTCTCACCACTCCCACAGTCAAGAACTTCCTCCTCACATCCACTCTAAATCTACCCATCTCCAGCTTTGCTCCATTCCCCCNCCTCCTCACATCCACTCTAAATCTACCCATCTCCAGCTTTGCTCCACTCCCCCAGTCCTGTTGCTACCTGACATCCTAAAAAGCCCCTCCTCAGCCTTTTTGTAGGCCCCCTTCTGATACTGGAAGGCCACAATAAGATCACCTGGGAGCCTCCTCTTCTCCAGACTGAATAGCCCCAAGTCTCTCAGTCTGGCCTCATAAGATGGGTGCTCCAGCCCTCTGATCATCCTCATGGCCCTCTTCTGCACTCGCTCCAGTATGTCCACATCCTTCTTGTAGTAAGGGCTCCAGAACAATGCAGTGCTCCAGGTGGGGCCTCACCAGAGCGGAGGAAGGGGAGAATCACCTCCCTCGACCTGCTGGCCACACTTTTCCTGATGCAGCCCAGGAGCCGGTTTGCCCTCTGGGCCACAAGTGCACACTGCCGGCTCGTGTTGAGCTTTTTGTCCTTACCCCACGTCTTCACCCCATGTCATCCCATATCCTCATCCCAAATCCTCATACTGCACCTTCACTCTGTATCCTCACTGTGAACCCTCACCCTGAGTCCTCACTCTGTCCTCATCCCAAATCCTCACCCTGTGTCCTCACATCAAGTCCTCACCCCAGATCCTCATTCCAAATCCACATCCCGTGTCCTCACTTCATATCCTCACCCCCCTCACTGATGTCCTCACCCCAAATCTTCACCCCGTACCCTCCTGCAGAGCAGAGGACAAGCAGCAGCTCTACCCTGCTGTGATGGGGTAGTCTAGGGGGCAGCAGCCTGTTCCCCGCTGTCCAGACCCATGCCCACATCTGAGGGTCTGTGGGCACACAAACTCATAGTGATGTGGAGCTGTGGGATGGGCCCAACAGGGCTGTGACCTGGCTGTGATCCGAGGGCAAGGCAGGGGGTGGCAGTGACCTCCCCCAGCCCCCAATCCCAGTGATTTATGGTGGGGGGTTCCTTTAGCAAATCCAGCTGCTGGTCGCTCTTGCCCGGCCCTGCACCTGGACTGGCTACCCTGACCCTGTTGTTCCCCCTGTGCAGAGCTGGGAAGGGGCAAGGGGTCACACTACAGGTGGGATGGGGTCTGGAGCTTGTGGCACTAGGGAACCCACGCAAGTCCAACCCCAATGTGGGAAAACACTGAGTGTCTCCTGTGGGAGTCTGGAACAGAGGCTCTACTCTTGAAGAACCTGTCTGGACACTGTTCTGGGCCCTGCAAGCCCCATTTGAGGGGTTGGAGATCCCAAAGAGATCCTAGAGAGAGCCCAGCAAGATCCCAGAGAGACCCCTCTACCATCCAGATGCAGACCCCCAGCAGTTTAAAGGGTCGTCAGTAGGTTTTGGAGTAAACTTGGGCTCACATCACTCCCACCAGCTCTGGCAGCCCCCCAGCCCTCGGGGCCACCCTGGTGCCAGCCCCAGCCCATGCTCAAATCTTAGCCAGGGGCTGCAGCATGCGGGGGCCGGTCTCCCCCTTCCTCCCTCCCCCTCCCCTCCCTCCTCCCTCCGATCTTTCCAAACTGATTTACTGCCCACACAGAAAAGTTTTCCCCTCATCGACTCCAAGATTCCTTGTGTTTTGGCTCCCGCAAAACCCAAATCAACTGTTAATTTTGGCAGGGCCCTCCCTCTGCTTCGACCCTGTTTGGACTTTCCATTCTCCACACCTTGGGAGCTGCTCCCGGGGGGGCAGGTTGTAGGGGGCATAGGCAACCCCAGCCCCCCCCCACCTTTTCCTGGGCTCTGGTCCCTGTGATGGACCCCCACAACTGGGAGGACCTGCATGGCCCAACACAACCAGAGCACCACTGTTCCCCACCCAGCTCCAGGCAGAGCTCAGGTACCCACGAGTCTCAGTTTGGTGGCCCAGTGGGCACCCATGTGGAAGCTGTGGAGACCCACCAGCATCACTGGGAGGACAGGAGAGTCTCCAGTGAATTGCTGTATCACTAGGAGAGTTGCTTAGTCATTGGGATCTTGTGGTTGAGGCAGATTTACCCCACAACAGCAGGAGGAACTGTGGGCAGATCCCAGACCTTGAGAGTCCCCAGAGCTCTGGGGGTGCTACCCAGACCCTCCCTGTGATGCTGGGAGCTGGACGAGCTGGCACTGGGCTGTGGAGGAGCTGAGTGCCCACAGCCTCCCACCTCTGGCTCCTGTGCAGAGCAGATCCTGCTCATTACAGGTTACGAGTGGGATCAGCAGAGCATGGCCCCCTGCCTTGGCACCTGTGGATAACGGAGTGGGATAACAGGATCAGAAGCCTGCAGGTTGTGCCAGTGATGTAACCCCCACACTGTGCTTGCAGCTCATGGGTTGCACCACAGAGGAAGACCGTTCCCCTCAGCCCCATGAGTTATGGGATGTTCCCGAGTGGCCCCTTGTGCCAAAGGGAAGGAGCCAGACATTTCAGACCCTGGCAGAACCTTTTCTCCAGATGAGAATTAAGGCAATGGGGCTGGCAGAGCCCCTCCAACCCACCCCATATGCACCTGCATCCCTCCCCCAGTTCCACGTCCTGCAGCCCAAGGAAGGATGAGGCGGCACAGCAGGAGCAGAAGTAGATGCAGTCAGGGAGCTGATGGAGATGGGAGGGTAGAGTCTTCCCTGTCAATAGCCCTCCCGCTTACGAAACACAGCCCCGGCCTCCTCACAGCCCATTAAGCAGAGATTTTCTGACGGAGCTGCAGGGAAAGTGGAGGAGGGCACCGTAGCCCCAACAGCACCAGGAAAAGGAGCACTGGGCCTGGTTTGGGTTAGGTGGGACAGGGGTTAGGGGAGAGCTGGTGGGTTTGACTTGATGAGCTTAAAGGTCTCTTCCAAGCAAAGAGATTCTGGGACTGTGGGATGTTCTATATGGGGAAGTCACAGAATTATGGAATGGGTTGCACTGAACCTCAAAGCTCTCCCAGTGCCACCCCTTGCCCTGAACAGGGCCACCACACCCAGAGCAGGTGGCTCAGAGCCCCAAGGTCCTATCTGCCCTGGGATGGTTCCAGGGATGAGGCTTCTCCCTGCTGTCTGGGCACCCAGGGCCAGCCTTTCCCCCCTCTCAGCAGCAGCAGTTTTCTCCTCTCCAGTCTGAATCTCCCTCTTTCAGTTTAACCAGCACCCCTTCTCCTGTCCCACAGTCACAGTGCAGTCAGGAGTGAGCAGAGATGGTTCCCTACCCATAACGCACTGGACAATCATTTCCAGCACAGCCTGGGTCATCCCACTCTCGCTCTGTCCTCCTCCCACCCCACAGGACAGCTCTCTCAGCTCTGTCCTGGACATCACACACTGGAGAACATCAAGGAGCAACAGGGCTAGACACAGTGGCTCTGGCTACCCACAGAGCTGTGGGGCAAACCACAGGCCCCAAAGCCTCCTCACTCTGCACCAACCTCCTGCAATGGGCCAAGATTTCTTCTGGAAGGGACCAGGATTCCTCCTGCGCAGAGCCACAGACCATACCCAGCTGGTGGGACTGGTGTGGTCTGAACAGCAAAGGGAAACAGGCAAGGCCTGAGATTGGCTGAAGCTTGGAGAGATCAACAAAAGCCCAGGGAGAAGCTGAAATAGACCACAAGATTCTTGGGGAGATTGGGAGAACCTTGGGGAGATCAGAAGAAGCTCAGGGAGACTGGGAGAACTTCAGGGAGATCACAAGAAGCCTGACAAGATCAGAAGCTCCATAGCAGTGCTGGTTGCTGCTCTCAGAGACTGCAGATCTCAACCCCCATCCATTACACCAAATCCTACTCAATTTAACAATTCCCAGAGCCCCTGACAAGGGCTCCTCCAGGGCCAGAGCATCTCCTCCCCAGTGCTGAGGGATAGCGGGGTCTGGGGCAGCCCCCCGGCAGGGCAGGACGTTCCATCCCACCAGCAGACAGCCGGATCCCCCCCGAATGGAAGCTCCTGCCTGTCCCCTGCGCACAGCATGGCTGAGTAACCTGTGATGGGAAAACCCGATGTGCTCTAGGAAAACTTGATGCTGCCGGAGGAAAACGCCAGGACAGGGCCATGCGGGGGCAGGCGAAGGAAAAGGGGGTTCAGGGGGTCACCGCGCTCCCCGAGAGCAGGGGGAGCCGCCGCAAAGCCCCGTCTGTAAGTGATTTTCAAGCCGTAACAGTGGTCATTTGGGAGAAGCTCAATCCCAAACAAAGAGGGGAGGCGAGGAGCCCCAGTGCTGCCAGAGTGGCGGTTGCAAGCGACTCCTGCAGCTGGGCTGGGCCGGACTGCGCCACTGTGGGGAGCAGGGACACACGCGGGGAGCAAGGAGGGGGCCGGGGCCAAGGCCTTTGGCAGCCGGCGCTTCGGTAGCCGGCAGAAGCTGTTCAGGGCGTTTGGCTGCGGAGCAAAGCAGCAGCTCCCGGACACACAAACAGTGCTGGCTGCAGCCAGCCACAGCTGAGCCACCACCACAGGCACCGCTGCTGCTCCCTAGTGTAACGAGGTCCCTGTGCAGCAGCTACTGTGGGAGCTGCAGCCTGGAGACTGCTGCAAAGTCTATGTCTTGTCCCACACCGTGGGCTCCATGTTCCTGCGTGGGGAAGGTCCATCCCGAGGGTTTGTGATTGAGGGGGATCTAGGCTCTGAGGAGAGGTGATGGTAACCAGACACAGAGGCTTCCCAGAGTGACTTCACAGAGGGAGGCCACACTGGGCCACAGTGACTGGTCCAGAGGAGCTCCACAGTCACAGACCAGGATGGGTCGGGAGGGATCCCAGAGCTCTCCCAGTGCCACCCCCACCCAGGGCAGGTGGCTCAAAGTCCCAAAGTCCAACCTGCCCTGGGATGGCTCCAGTGATGGAGCTTCTCCCCACTCTTAGGGCACCCTGGACTAGACGCTCCCCACCTCAGTAGCAGCAATTTCCTCCTTCTCTCCAGTCTGAATCTCTCTCTTTCATTTTAACCATCACCCCGGCTACTGTCCCACACTCCCTAATCAAAGTCCCCCACATCTCCCTCAGCAGCTCCTTTAAGCACTAAAGGCCACACTATGGTTTCCTAAGTCTCCTTTTCTCCAGTTAAATCCCCCCCAGTTTCCTCAGCGGTGCCTCTGATGTCGCAGCCCTTTCCCCAGCTTGGTTGCCCTGCTATGGTGCCATTGCAGGTCCTCCAGGTCCTTCTGACCAGAGTGAGGGGCCCAGAGCCATGCTGGTGCTTTATGGACCTTCTCCTCCTCCTCACTCCTTACCCATCTCTCACCCCCCATCACAAGGGTCACTGAGACATCCCGATGCAGATGATGGACAAACCCTGACCACGGGGACACATCCCACATCCTCCCCATGAACTCTGGACACTGTCACCCACCAACGGTCAGGCACCATGTCCTAAAGTGTCCCCTGGACTCTGGAAGCCACAGAATGAGACCTGAGGCCACACCAGGAGGCTCTTGAAGCTCCAGTGACTCTTTCCCATGCCCAGCCCTGTGCAGATGTTGCTCAGTGATGGCAGTAGGACATCAGATGGGTTTGACAGACGATTGGCAGGGACAACCCCCCTCGCTGCCTTCCACAGGAGCTGCTCAGATTGTTCCAGAGTTTTTCCAGGAACTGCACTGAGCCGAGTGCTGGAGTTTTGGACTATTTGAGCTACTGGACACAGAGAGATGAACAAAGGAAAAGCAATGAAGCCAACGTGTGAGAGCCCGGCAATGGGGCTGCAGCCTGCTCCTCATCTGCATGAGAAGTTCCTAGCCCTGCTCACCAAACACAAACCCGCAGGGATCAGTCTCCTGGACTGGGATAACTGGGGAGGTTCCACCTCAACTCCTGGGGTCAGCTCTGGGCCCCTCACTCCCAAGCAGAAGGACCTGGAGGGGCTGCAGCAGGGCCAGAGCAAGACAACAGAGCTGGGGAAGGGGCTGCAGCACCAGGGGAGCCCCTAGAGGAGCCCAGGGGAGGGTAGCCCTGAGGACCAATTTCTGCCCCACAAAGGGTGTACAGCTCTGGTCCAGAGCGGGGAGGGGGGGGGAGTCCCCAAGGTCGGAGAGATGTGAGTTGAGGGACAGGGGTAAGGGGGATCTATTGGGTGCTCTGAGTGAAGCCCAAACCTCCATCAGTTTGTTTATGAGTTGAGACTCAGCAGCTTTTTTCTTTCTGCTACACTTCTGCCTCCTAAGGAATCCCAATCCCTGTTTCCAAGCCCTGCTCATCCCCAGTTGCCCATCCCTGCTTCACAACACCCATCTCAGGAAAAGAAGATCTTGTTGCTGGTTTTTACTGGAGTCCAGACACAATTCCCAGCAGCCTTGTCTGTCTGTCTGGGCTCTTGTCCTGCCTCAGCAGCTCCCCAGTTATCTCCCTCCTGGCCTGGGATGTGAGGGTTTCGGCTACACCCCGCTGACGTGTCGCAGAGGAATCCCAGCAGGCAATGGCCCTGCTGCGAAGCTCCTGCGGGAGCCCCAAGTCTGGCCGGGAAGCAGCAGTTTGCCAAGAGCCTGTCCATAAATATAAAAATATAAAACTCCCCACACGTCCCAGCACTGGCTGAGGAACCCTAACCCACAGCAGAGCCAAGAACATCCCCACAGAGCTCCCAGGCACCACAGATAGGATTTGAGGCTGTTAAAGGCAAATGGTTGATGCAGAAGCTCCTTCCCTGCAGGTGCTGCCCCAGAGAGACCAATTTACACCATTAACTGCCCTAAAAGAGACCAAATGACACCATCAACTGCCAGAAAGAGACCATTTTACACCATAAACTGCCCAGAAACACACCAACTTACAACATTAATTGTCCATAGAGGTGCCGGTTTACACCATAAAGTGCCCACAGGTAAAACCAAGTTGGGCCAAGAGGCGAAACCTAGTGAGCAGGAGGTGCAGGGTTGAATTCTGGAGCCAGAGTTGGTTGCTCAGAGCCCCAGGGTCTAACTTGCCCTGGGATGGTTCTAGGAACAGGGCTTCTCCCTGCTCTCTGGGCATCCTGGGCCAGACTCTCCCCACTGTCAGCATCATAAATACTTTCTCAATCTCCCTTCTCCATCACTATCCTTTCCTAACCCCAAACTTTGGGTTTGGACTAACAGCCTGATCCACCCCACTCTTCCAGACTGGCCTGAGTTAAGGGCCAAGCAGCCTCCTACTCCCTCAATATTATCCCTCTCACCCAAAGCAGAGCCTAATGAAGTGGAACACTGCAACAGTGGCCAGTGACCCAGGGCTGGAGACTACAGATAGAGATGGGGGAAGTAGCTGCCAAGCCTGGCAAGAACAGCAGCCAGGAGGCTGGTGGCACCTCTAGGTCCCAAGGCTGGCACAGCCACTGCATCAGGCCAAGTCTTGGGGAGTTCCTGGGACAAATCCCACCAAGATAACATTATGAGAAGGCAGGGGACACTGCCAGCCCCGGTGGGGTGGTGCCAGACTCCTCTCCCTCACATGGTGCCAGGGAAACACCCAACCTCATCCATCCTGGCTTTAGGGCCAGGCTGGTTTGTGTGGACCCCAGCAGGCAGCCTCAAGCCCACATAATGGCAGAAATCACGCTGTTCCCAGTGGGATGGCAGAGCAGGGCAGGCAAATCCCTGTGCCCTCCCCTGCATCTCTCCCAGGTCCTTCTCGACTGAGTGAGCTGCTGGGGCAGAGGCGTAGGGCTGAGCTGCAGGCTGAGCCTGAGGCAGGAGGAGAGCAAACGGAAAAAAAGAAAAAAACCCCAAAAGAAAGAAAAAAAAGAAAAAGAAAGAGAATGAAGGGAAAGTTTCCACTGCTCCAGCACAGGCTGCTGCGGGTTTCTCGCTCTCCGTGGGTCAGGGACCTGCTGGTTTCGGCGTAGTGGGTGATGTCATTCCTTCCAGAAGGAAAAAGCCTTTCCTGCCCCTGTGGAGCTGCTGCTTTACGGAGGCTTCGAGTATCAGGTTTGGGGCAGCCAGGAGATGGAGGAAGGGAGGAAGCTTTAATGATCCTATCAGCACTCATTAACAGGGGACTTTCCCCTCTGCTCCGCCCCTACACCTCAGGGTCTCCCAAATCCTCACCCAAAGAGAAACCCCACACTGAGCACTGTGATGTGGGTATGGGATCAGTGCTGACACCCCCCACCTTTACTGGTGAAGGGACAGAGAGTCTCTGTCCAGTTGGGTTCTTAACACCAGCCCCTGCAATACCTTTTATAGGGAAACCCATAGGGTTGGTGGCACCTGACCAAGGGCAGGGCAGGTCTGGCTGCCAACAGCAGCACAGAGACCTCTCTGCCTCCTCCCTCTTGGAGGCAAAACAGCTCCTGGAACCCCCCCAAACTCCCATCCTTCACCTTTTGCTGCTTCACCCTAGCGCCCAGCAGCACCAGCTGCTCCCAGAACTGGGTGCCTGGTTTTGGGATCAAGCTTTGATCCTGAATTACTGTGAAGGCTCTGTGGTGACTGCAGATGTTGCTGTTCCCCATCAGCTTGGCCCAGCCTTTGGCACTGTGGGTTGAAAGACAATCCGAGTGCGGGGGGTGCTTGTCCCACTGGGGCCCCTTTGCCTCCAGCCCTGCTGTTGCTCCATCTCCTCAGTTCCCTCACCTCGTGACAACGCGACGTCCTGTTGTTGTGTCCTGCCAGCCCCACTTGGTCTCCAGATCAGATCTTTCCACGTCTCCTCATCTACGTGTGTCCCCCAGACACTGATTCCCCACCCCACACCAGCAATGGGACCTGGCAGTTTGGTTGGAGGCGCTCAGCAGTGGGCCAGAACGAAGCACTTAGGGGTTTTCCTTCTCACTTGCCATCCTTGATGCCTCCCCAACACAACCTGTCAGCACCTTCAGAGAACTTTCTGTTCTCTGAAGCAGCTCATTCCTGGGGGCTTCTCACCTGCTCATGCAGCTCTCAGCCCTGCTCACCAAACACAAACCTGCCCCCTGGACTGGGATAACTGAGGAGGTCCCATCTTGAATCCTAGGGTCAGGATTTGGCCCCTCACTCCTGGCCAGAGGGACCTGGAGAGGCTGCAGTGAGGCTAGAGAAGGACAATGGAGTTAGGGGCTACTGCATCAGGGGAGCCCCTAGAGGAACCCAGGGGAGGGCAGCCCTGAGGAGCAACTTCTGCCCTACAGAGGATGTCCAGACCTGGCCCAGGGCAGGGGTGGGGAGTCCCCAAAGCCAGGGAGATGTGGGGTGAGAGGGACTTAGCTGTGCTGGTGGGACTGAAGGAGATCTAAAGGCTTCTCCAAACTCAAATGATCCCATGGTCCCTGGGTCTGTGGGTTGCAAAGCTGGGGAGATGTGAGGTGATTGATGCAAGTTAGTCCCGCTGGCAGTGCCAACGCAACACTTGGAGGAGCTCAAAGGGCTTCTTCTTCACCCCAAACCCTTCTGTGATCCTGTGCCACATGTCCCACTTCCCCTCAGTCACAGCCCAGACAGCTAATGGGGCAGGAAGAGCCAGGCTAAGGGGCAGAGGGCTGGTAGCACCTGTAGATCACAGACTCATTTAGATTAGAAAAGACTTTCAAGCTCCTCGAGTCCAACCCTCAACCCAACTGTCCCCAATCCGGAACCCTGTCCCTAAGCTCCAGATCTCCACAACTTTGAACACATCCACTGATGACAACTGAACCCCTGTTCCAGGGCCCGATTGTCCTTTCCAGGGAGAAGTTTCTCCGTGAGGCCAGCCTACACTTTCCTTGGTACCACCTGCCTGGCTCATGGTGAGGGCAGAGCTGGTGGGGGTCCCCTGGAGCATCTGCAGGTCAGGCAGTGCAAAGAGCCGGCCAGCCCTGGCTCGATGAGCTGTAGGATCTGTCTGCCAGCAGCACATTCTGTAAGGCTGGGGGTTTGGGTTTTGTTTTTTTTTCTGGTCTTTTGGTGTCTCTCATGGCTAATCAGCTACTGAAAGCGGAGCTGAACGCGCCGGCCCCCCCACCCCCCCCAGGCTGGGTCAGCTGCGCTGCGGAGGAGGGAAGGGAGGGCTTGGAGCAGCCGCCGGCACAGCGAGGAGCTCTCAACGCGCCTTCATTCATTATCCACTGACATATGGAATAGTCATTGCGGGAGGAAACAGAACCAAACAAAACCCCAAACTGCTTCCTCCCAGCGAGGCCCTGACAGCCTCCGCGGCTCACGGCCATTCATCTACACAGGGAAGGGGAACTGGGGGGGGGTGAGGACCTGATGGGGGGCTCTGGGATGCCAGGATGTTGATTGCCCATCCCAGGGCAATGGGAATAGGGCACTGGGAGCAGGACTTCGTGTGTGACAGCAGCTCCTCTCACTGCCACGGCCAGGAAACCGGTTTATTTTGTTGTGTCTCTGGTCGCAGCCCCGGGCCAGCAGCCAGGGTGAGTGGCGGTGGCTGCCAAATGAGCAGGAGCAGGGTGAGGAGGAGTGCGGGCGTTGTGGGGGCACAGTGGGGCTGAACCATTCATCTTGATTAAAGGGCTGCAAGAGGGAACGGCAGTGGAGCCCTGAAGCAGCTACTGGTACAAGAGAGACCTTCCAGCAGCACTGGGTGTGCTCTCAGCTCTGGGCTTGCACATGGAGATGAGTAGAGGGGAATCATGGAGCACCCTGAGCTGCTAGTGGCAATGGGGGAAGGGGTGAAGGGGATGGGGACAACATCCTGTAGTAGCACCTGATGGCTGGGGTGCATTGTGGAATGAACTGGGGTGTCTGAGACGTCACAACTCAAACCATTTGATGAGCCAATGATTCAGTGATTTTAAGATTCAACAATTTGATGATCTGAGGATTCAATGAGTTGAGGACTCCATGATTCAATGATCAGATCATTCAAATATCTGATGATTCAAGGATTCAACGAGCTGATGAACAAGGGGGTCCCTGCCCATCCTGTGCCCATAAATCCCATTTAGAGCCATTACCAGCACTGCCAGCAATAGGTTGGAGATGATGACCACCAAGGTGCCATCTCCAAGGCTTCATCTCTACCCAGAGGTCCCCAGTTGCTCCCTGCCCAGAGGGACCACAGCCCAGAGATGACCAGCTCCCACAGCTCTGCCCTGAAAAGCCCTGTCACCCACTATTGGGTTGTCCTGAGGAATCATGGTGCCTCATATGGAAGGGTGGGTCAGGACCTAACACCATCAAGGATCACACACCATGGGATTGCCAACTGGGATGGGTTGAAAGGACCTCCAAGATCACCCAGTCTGATCCCACTGCCCTAAGCAGGGTAGTCCCCACCCAGAGCAAGTGGCTCAGAGCCCTAAGGTCCAACCTGCCATAGGAATGTTCCAGGCATGGAGCTTCTCCCCACTCTCTGGGCACCCTGCGCCAGGCTCTACCCACCTTCATGGTGAAGAACTCCCTCATGCCATTCAACTCCTCCTCTTTCATGGGGACACCTCTTTGTATCAATCCAGTCCATCCCATCCCAAATCCACAATCCTACCACAAACCACCACTATTTGCCACATAAGGTTGCTGCCAGGTCAGCAGGGGCAGGAGGACACAGGCAACCCCTCGCACCCCCTAAGCTCAGCCCTGCACCACAACACGCAGACACCTCCAGCCCCAAGGAGCATTGGGGCACTGCTGGGGGAGAGATAAACCTGACAACAGTGGGAGGGCAGGGGAAGCCAGGAGTGAGGAGGAACAAAAAGCCCCTGGAAGCTGCTCTGATGTCAACAGGTACTGAAGCAATGCTCCCCCCGCCAGGGCCCTGTAGCAGGACCAGCTGGGGAGGGAGCTGAGACCTTGAATTCCTGCTTGAAAGGGTTTGGGGATTTTTTTCCCCTTGCCCTGGGTTGTGCTGAAGACATGACACAAGTGTAGGTTTTCTATAGTCATATATTTCCCCTCTTGCTAAATCTCTATTCCAGACCTGAGGGCAGGCACTGCCGGCAGCTTCAGCCCAGGTGGGGCCTCCAACATCCCACCTTCAGGGCTGCAGAGGGGACAGACACATCTCCCAGCCCACAGGACACCACAGTTCAGACCCTCTGAAACTTCCAAGATGCCCATGAGGCTCCTCCAAACCCCTCAAGGCTTTACTGAAGCCCTCAAACATGTCCTGAACCCCTCAAGGATCTCCTGAATCCCTCAAGCTCTCACAAAGTCCACAAGGCTCTCCTGAACCCTTTGAAGATCTCTCAAATCCTGTGAGCTCTCCTCAACTCCTCGAGGCTCTCCCCAATCCCTCAAGGCCCTTTTCCAGGTGAACCCAAGTTCCAGTACCAAGGGCCGGATCTAACCACCTCCCCAGCCCTTGGCCACCCCCCGCGCCTGACCCCCACTAAATTGATTCTGCAGACCATTAGGAAAGGCAACGAGGTTTAGTCAGAAGAACTGAATCCTGGAAGCCATTTTTCTGCCCAGCTTTCACACACACAGGTCTCTGTGAATGACTCAGAGCCCAGAGCAGCAGAGGTCACCCTACAGGCCATGGGGAAGGCTCAGCCACCCCTCAAATGGCTACACAAATCTCCAGACACAAAATCCCAGCTCTTGTGAGGTGACCTCCAGCAAAGGTGGGAGGTTCTGCCCACAAGGTGGACTTTATGCTCTTTTGAGCTGCCCCAGGTCCCCCCAGAGATACAGATGAGCAACAACTCCCCCGCCACAAGTCCTCAAGAGCCCTAGGCTGAGGCCTACAGCCTGCAGAGCGGACAATTCCCTTTCAGGGATGGTAGAGCTGGACCCTGTCACCTCCAGAAGCCAATGCGGAGAGCGATGTCCCCTCCCCCACAATCTCATCCCCACCTTCAAACAACCCAAAACAAGTGGCAGCAGGTCCTACCTCTTCATCAGAGCTGTCCTCTTCATACTCATCCCGGGCCAGTGGCTCCTCAGTGTCTTTCAGTGATGAGTCCCCTTCCACGGCTCTGCTCTGCCCAGGAGCCCCTCTGACCTGAGAGACAGGACACAAAGTTTAGTTAGACCCCATCAGGGGGGATCTATGTAGCATCTGTGGCCACCACAGACCTCAGGTGGGCAACGAGACGCGAAGCTGCCGGCAACATCTAGTGAGCTGAAAGGTCCCACAGCAGCACAGAGCACCTCAGGGCCAAACCCAGGCAGCAGCTCTCACTGCTGGATCCTCTGGACACCCCAGTGCAGAGGGAAGGAGCTGGGGATACCTCTCAGGAATGCTGAGGTATGGGCTCATGGGGTGCTGAGTAGACCCCTCAGGACTGGCAGGACCCACCATGCACCAGCCACAGAGAAACCCTCAGGGCACCTCAGGGAGGGATAATTTCCTGCAAGCCCCAGCACACACACCATGTGGGTGCAATCCAGCCTCAAATCCTTCCCTGGAAAAAAGATTCTTTGCTGGAGAGGTGGTAGGGGGAGAGCAGGACCCTGCCCCTATCAACTTCACAGGAGGGTTCAGGGAAATCATCACAAAAGCAGCCCCAGCACAAGGTCTTTGGTGGAAGCAGCGAAGCCCTCGTGGTGAACGATCACCAGGGGCCACACTGGCACTGCTCCCCAGGGCCAGGGGGCTGGGACAGAGCTGACAAAGGCGGGGGACGATGAGAGGGTGGGATTTCTGCAGGAACAAAGGGCTTTATTAAACCTCCTCTACAAATGGGAGGCTGCAGATTAAGTTTTTCTCCAGATTTTTGGCGCTGTGGCGGCTTTGGACTTGAGTTCCCAGCTTTTCACTCCGTTCCCCACCATGTCTCCACCACCAGAATCCTGCACTGTGCTGTGGGGTGGCACAGAGCAGTTCCAGCCCTCCCAATGTCCCACTGGTGGAACAGGAGCTCTAAGTGGGGTTATGGAGGAGCTGGAGGTCCCAGGAGGACACAGAGATGAAGCTCCATTGCCTGGAAAGCCCCAAGAGCTGGTTCCACCAGAGGGTGGTGAGCGATGCTGAACACATGGCAAAAACCCCACAGAGCACCCCAAACCCACCCTGCCAGCACTCGCTCTGGTAGGAGGTGTTGCTGCCCACGGCAAGCGGGGCTGGAACTGGGTGCGTTCTGGCATCACTTCCAACCCAATCCCAGTCTCTAGCAGCTTAAGGAAAGAACTGAGGCAGCCAGTGGGTTCTGCCAGCACAAATGGGACTGCAAAAGTGGGTTTAGCTGTGACGGGGCAGAAGGGAAGATTGGAGGTTCCCAAACCAGTGAGACCCATCACCTCCTCTCACCCCAAGGTACCCCCTGCACTGCATGGGGCTCCTCAGCAGAGCTGCAGGGGAAAACTGTCAGGGAACAGTATGGAATCAGGGGATGGTTTGGGTTGGAGAGGCCCTTGAGTTCCTCTAGCCACATCAGACACAGCCAGGTCCCTCACACATCTCCCCAGCTTTGGGGACCATCCCTCCCTGCCCAGGGCAGCCTGGGCCAGGCCTGGACACCCCTTGTGGGGTAGAAGTTGCTCCTCAGGGCCAACCTGCCCCTCTCCTGAGGCAGCTTGAGGCTGTTAATTAAGCCAGAGAAAAGGAAGAGCAGTGACACAGAGCTAGGAGGACTGAATCAAGAGAGATAGTTGCACCCCATGGCCCTTGGGGTCCATCCTGAGCCGGGACTGTGGGTTCAGCCAAGGTGTGGGGTACAGACTCCGCAGGAAGGGAAGAGCTAAGTGGCTCTCACCGCCTCCCCAACACCCAGCACAGCCCAGAGTCGCTTCTCAGTGTCTGCTGGGGCTTCCTGGATGATAAAAAAGGAGCCTAGAAAAATAAACAGCTGAGCCTGGCCTCGGAGCAGCGGCCACCAGGGCTTTTCCAGGCTCAGCCCAGCTTCAGCACTGCCAAGGAGGGAAGTGCAGCCTGTCAGAGTGCTGGAAGTCATTAAGAGGAAATCTAATCCGACAAGGACAGCCTAATATTTACAGAGCCCCGCGAGCTGCAGGGCCGGAGCAACAGGGCCGGCACAGCCTGCTGACAGGCAGCTGGGGCAAGCGGCGGCTTTTCTTGCTCTGGGAGCCCCGTGAGAGCTGCGACGGCCCGCTCAGCTCAGCACCTCGTTCTTCAGAGTCCATTAACGCTTCTCTAAGGGCTCCCTGTTCCCCCCTCCTCTGTCTCTGCAGGGGGGTTGACCCCAAAGACACCCCAAGCAGGTCACATGTTCCAGCTTCCTAAAAGAATCTTCTTGAGTAGCTTTGGGAGGGTGGGGTGGTGAGGAGTCCAAGCTCTAGAGAGGCTCTTCTGTGTCCCACCTCCACAACAGGTCCTGCTGAGCCGCACACAGTGTATCCTGCTGACTTGGGAGCCATCAGGCTCTCAGCTGTACAAGCACAGCAGACAAAATGGGGATAATAAATCCCAACCACCACCAAAGTGTCTGAAACACCTGCCCTGTGCCTGGAGGGTTTCTGCTGCAGCAGAGGTGCCCAATCCAGGGATGGAGCCAGGGAACGGGAAGCACAGAGCAGCCAACATGGTTTTGGCACTGGGATTTCACCAAAACATTCTGGATCAGCTGGAAGCAGCAAGAGGCCCTGAGGAGTCAGTTGCCCAGTCAGCACCAAGGTATCAGCTGGGTCAGAGACTCCAGCTCTTCCTACAGCCCTAGATGGGCCTTTCCAGGACTCCTGACACTGAAGCTGCAGAAAATCTGAGAGCTCTGAGATGTGTGAGCCAGGCCCCTCCTGCCCAGTCTGCCAGCACAGAACAAGTAGGGAATGTCCCCAGCTGCCTCTTCAAACCAACATTTCCCAGAAGCTACCCAACACCCTCCAAAATCCTCCAGCAGGGCTGGAATCCACTGTCTGCTCCCAAGTGCTGGACAGGAGGAGCAGGAGGTCCTGCAGCCTCTGGAAGCAGCAGCTTGGGAACCCTCCACCACCTCAATGAACTCACTGGGCATCTGGAATATGCCGAAAGAACCAGGATGGGCACAGCCTCCCCCTGAAAGCTTCACTTGAGCAAGAGATTTTACACTGAGGGCTAAAAATCAATTAAATTGCCAAGAAGGAGCTGAACGAAGGTGGAAGGGATGAGCCTGGAGAGACCCAAGCTGTGCTGAGAGCCCTGTAGCCACCCCAGGGACCCAGAGAAACCTCTGTGCAAGAGCTAGAACCACAGAATGAGGGAATTGATAGTGCTGGAAAAGCCCTTTGAGCTCTTCAAGTCCCACCACAAACAGCCAGGTCCCCCGAGCACTGTCCCTCACCTCACAGCATCCTGGCTTTGGGACCCCTCAAGGGGTGGGGACTCCTAGACAACTCTTGTGGGGCAGAAATTGCTCCTTGGGGCCACCCCCCTTCCTCATAGCTCCTCCAGGGACTCCCCAGGTGCTGCAGCCCCTTCCTCAGCTCTATTCCCCTGCTTTGGCCCCAGTACAGCCCCTCCAGGTCTTTCTGGCTCAGAGCTGATCCCATGAGTTGAGGTGGGGAGCACCCCCAGTGTCCAGTACAAGGGGATGCCACAGTTTCCAACACTTTTTGGGGGTCTGTGGTGTTAGTTGCTGCCTGGGGCTAAAGCCCCACAGGCACAGACACAGGACACCACTCCACTGCAGGAGCATAGAGAGCAAAAGACCAACTTCCCAATGCAGCGATGCCCTAGAAAGGCTGTTCTTCGCTCCAAACAGAGAAAAAGGGTCAATGAATTCCTGGCCAAGGGCTGCCTGTTTGATGCCTTTTCCCTCCAACAAACCCCTTCAAGACCTGGATTCTCACAAAAGGGAACTTAATTCACTGGGAATCTGAGTTCACCGAGACATCACAGAGTCACTGACTGGGTTGGGAGACCTCAGAGCTTCTGAAGTGCTACCCCCTGCCCTGAGCAGGGCCATCCCCACTCAGAGCAGGTGGCTCAGAGCCATAAGGACCAACCTGCCCTGGGACGGCTCCAGGGATGGGGCTTCTCCCACCTCTCTGGGCACCCTAGGCCAGGCTCTCCTCACCCTTAGCAGCAGCAGTTTCCTCCTTTTCTCCAGTCTGAATCTCCCTCTTCTAGTTTAACCAGCACCCCTGCTCCTGTCCCACAGTCCCTATTGGAAGTTTCCCCCATCTCTTTTATCAGCCCCTGAAAGGCTGCACTAAGGTCTCTTGGAACTTCTCTTCTCCAGCTGAACCCTCCAACCAAGGGGTTCCCCTCTCAGACCACCTGTGTCTCCACAAGCTCCATGGTGTCTCTGCTGTGCTGAGGAGCCCGTAGCTGAACCCAGCCCTGCTGAAGGGTCTCCCTAGAGTGGGGCAGAAGGGCTCAATCCCATCCCTGACCCCCTGCTCACCCTGCTGAGGACACAGCCCAAATCCTTCTTAGGGCTGCTCTCCAGCCCCTCCCTAACTCCACAAACACAGAGGTTCCTCCTCAAGGATTCCCCACAGTCAGACACCCCTGACCCCTGCAGACAAAACACAGCCACTGGGGTCTGTGTGAATTTGCCCCAACAGTTCTGGGTTCTCTACTCCACGAGCGGCCCAAGTTCCTCACACCAAACTAGCCATAGTGCACAGCCCCAGTCCTGGATTGTGGAACTGAACAGCTTCAGAATAAGAATATGGGTCTAAACCAGATCCCTCCTCATAGGTTTTTCCCCTACAGTTTACGCATACAGGTCTGACTTCACTTTTTCTGTCCAGTTTAGAAACTGGAGGGCTGATACTGGACACCAGGGCACCAGCACTGGGTACAGGGGCATCGGCACTGAGCATGGAGCCTTCCTCACAGCCCCTCCTTCTCCAGGCACAAGTGGTGGCTGGGGAGGGCACAATCAGAGTTTTGGGACACAATTTGCTGCTGATTTTGCAGGAGAACCAGAGCTGGAGTGTTGGATATGACCCCCAGAGCGCCCAGTGCTGCTGGGATGCTCCAGAAGGTGCCAGGTGTCACTGTGGGTGCTTCCTGGAGTTCCCCAACCTTTACCTGTGTCCTGGGAGGCTTGGTGACATTGAGACCTTCCTCCAGGGCTTCATCCTCCTCATCAGTGCTGTCAGTGCTGTCACTGCCCGAGTCCTCTAGCCCCGAGTAGACACTTTCTTCACTGCTCTCCTCGCTGTTCCTCTGCTCCTCACTGGACTTGGGGCAGTCTGACTGGAAAGAAAAGGACCAGCACGTCAGGGTGGCCCATGGCAGAGGGTCATGGTGGCCCAAGAGGAAGCAGGATCAGGATGGCTCAAAGGGAAAGGGAAAGGACCAAAGAGTCAGGATGGCTCACGGAGGGGAGGGGTCAGGGTGGCCCAAGGTGGGAGTGGGGGAGTGTGAAGGCTGTGGTGGCCGCAGTTCCCAATAACGGAGGAGCTACACAGCCCGGCCTGAGTCCCTGGCACGGATTCCCACCACTACCGGGCCGGGCAAAGATGAACGCAAAAAGTCCACCGGGACCACCGGGACCAAGCGGTACGGGTCTCATAGCGCCTGAGCCGGACGCTGGTCAAGACCGGGACCCACCGAGACAGGGCTGGGCCTAACCGGGACAGGGCCGCAGCACCTCAGACCCTCCTCCTCCCCCTGACAGCACCGCGCGCCCCAACCTGCTCCATGTTCCGGTGCCGCGCGCGCCGTCGCCTTTCACCACGTGCGCGAGGTCAGAGGTCACCGACCCCGCCCACTTCCCCTGCTTTTTCTTCCTCGTCTTCTTTCCCTCTCGCCTCAGCCTCCGCCTCTCTGCTGCCCCGGCCCCGGCGAACAGCCGGGATCTCCAGGAAGAAAGGAGGGAGGGAGGGAGAGAGAGAGAGGGAGGAAGGGAAAGAAAGAAAGAGGGAGGGGTCAAAGGTCAAAGGTTATGACGTGTTGCGGTGGCGCGCGTGTGCAGATGGGGCAGCGGGTCTGGACAGCGCATGGGCGGTGAGGGGTGTAGTCAGCTGGCCGGGAGTGCGGCTGCTAAGCAAGGGGGTGTGGTCTGCGCGCGCGGATGGGGCGTGGCTTGCGAGCTGCGGGAGGGGGCGTGTCCCCGCGCTGGGGTGTCGGGGCGCGGGGGGCGGTAGCGGAGGCGGCCCAAGATGGCGGCGGCCATGCTGGGCCCCGGCGGGCGCGGCACGAAGGCCTCGGCTCGGCCCCTCCGAACCGACTGAGCTCGGTAGAGCCCCTAGCCCGCCCCGCAACCCCCTTCAGCATCTCCCATAACTCACCGGCATCACTACCCACCCCACTCCCATATCCCTGCCATGGAGGGCCCCGGCGCGGCAGCGGTGGGCGCTAGTCCGGGCGGCAGTAACGTGCCCGCGTTCCTCGCCAAACTCTGGACGCTGGTGGAGGATCCCGACACCGACTCGCTCATCTGCTGGAGCCCGGTGAGTCCCGGGGCTCCGCCGCCCGACAGTGGACAGCCGGGCCCTGAGGCCTCGGGCCGGGCCTGCCGCGGCCTCCCCCGGGGCTCCCGGTGACTTTTGCCAGCCGCGGGGCAGGGCCTCGCCCGCTTCATCCCTGCCGAGCTGCCCAGGGGGACTCGGCCCTGTCGCCAGTAATTAGAGGCGCTGCCGCTTTCCCGGTGTTTATGCCATACCACTCCCCAGGGGAAATGAGCGATCCGGGATAAAGAGCAGCGGCTGGGCATTGCTCGCCCACGGCAGGGGCTGGGAACCGGGCGCTGACACCGACACCGGCCCTGCTGTCTGCGGAGGCTGCACTAGGCATGGAAATGGCCTCTTGTCCAGCTTTCCTGGTCATTTGGAGGGCTTTAGGTGTTGTTTAACTGAACGGTCAGGGGTCACAGGGAGGTTGACAGGGGTGCGTATAGGTGCTGGGAGGCCTTAGTGGGGATTTCAGGGCTTAAATGGGCTGATAAAGAGATGGGGAGGAGACTTGAAATAGAGGCTGTGAGACAGGAGCAGGGATGCTGGTTAAACTGGAAGAAGAAGATTCATACTGGAGAAAAGGAGGAAACTACTGCTGCTGAGGGTGGGGGGAGCCTGGCCCAGGGTGCCCAGAGAGTGGGGAGAAGCTCTATCCCAGGGCAGGTTGGACCTTGAGTTTCTGAGCCACCTGCTCTGAGTGGGGATGGCCCTGCTTCAGGCAGGGGTTGGCACTCAGGGAGCTCTAAGGTCCCTTCATCCCAGAGCATCCTATGATTCAATGATTCTCTGAATGTTTTTGCTATTTGCTTCTCACCTGGGCAGACAAAGCAGTTAAATAGAAAGAAAGTTCTGCCAATAGGCAACTGCTCTGGCCTCTGGGTTACCCATGCCCTTCACTTCTGCTTCAGACCAGGCATTTGCCACCAAAACTCTGGGAAAAGATTCCTGGTGGGGCAGCAGAATCCTACAGAGATTTGGCTTCATGTAGGCATGAGCAGCCAGGTGAGCGACACTGCTGTTGGAGATAAGAGAAACATAAGTGATAAGGACCAAAATAAAACACCAGGACACTGGGAATGGGTTTTTTTTTCCCCTAACCCTTGGCCCTAGCTGCTCTCCAGCAGCTTCAACTGTACATTGGGCTGGAAGTGGCAGCAGTGAGGTGAGAGCCCACTGCTGGCTGCAGACTCTGCCAGTGCCCTTAACTCTGCAAGTCATCATGCTCGAGCTAACAGCTTCTCCTGCTTCTCTTGCTGCTGGAGGGCTCACACCTATATGTTTCATAAGTTTGGGTTTGCCCTGCTGCAGAGATCCCCTGAGAACTTGCATTTAGTGCCCCAAGACAAGGGATTTTTACTCCATTCCCAGTACACAGGCAGGTCCTGTTTCTCCTGAAGGGGTTTGGGAAACATTTAGATCTATCTGTGGTGCTGGGAACTCAGAGGAGCACCTGTGAGGTTGCTGTGCATGTGCACATAATCATCATTTAGCCAATAGGTGTCTGTGTGTTGCTTTCTCTTGCTGTGTGAAGGAAGTTTCTTTACTCCTGCTGGCCTAAAATACGTCTGTGATGTCCTGAGAAGGAGGGAAGTGCCAGAGGGGATTGATGCTGGAGCTACTGCCTCCTTGATGCTGTTGGGAGCTGGGTGAATCATCCACGTTTTGGCAAGAGTAGAAGCAGCATGGCCAGATCCAGCCTTGGAAATGTGTTGTTGAGTCTGAGGTACTGACAATGATCCCTTCAGGAGTAGAGCTGTCCTTGGGTTGAAGGACTGAGTCAGCTCTCCAATCTCCTGGGGCTTCCTGGGATTCAAATTCAAAGGTCTGTGAGAACCTGGGGAAAGGCTGAGCCCTTACCCTAAGGAGGAAGGTCATGGGATCCCATCTCTACAGGTGTCCAAGGCCAGACTGGGGGCCTGAGCAACCTGCAGGGGGTGGTGGGAACTGGATGAGCTGTAAGGTCCAACCCAAACCAGCCTGTGTATTTGACTTCTTATCCAGAGAAGGGCATTGGAGCTGGGGGAGGAGCTGCAGCACCAGGGGACCCCCTGGAGGAGCCCTGGGGAGGGGGAAGTTTGCCCTGAGAAGTAATTTTTGCCCTACAAGGGGTGTTCAGGGCAGGGGGGAGTTCCATGTGCCTGGAGATGTGGCAGTCAGAAGCTCAAGGCCTGATCTCTACAGAGGGTCTCTGCAGACCCTTGTAGTGTTTTGCTGCAGCATAACCTGTTCCAGCTGGAGCTCTTATGTTCATGCTTTGCTGCCTGTGAAGGTCTTTTTGTGGAGTCACTCTTGACCTAGGAGGCAGTTTGGAGGCCCTGTCCCTCTCTGGTGTGGGTAGTCCAGCCTGGCCTTGCTGCTTTAACTTTGAACCACAAATGCTGGTGGTTCCACAGCCCTGTAGGTGCTTTGTCACGCTCAGTCCCCTCTGCTGGTGCTCAGAAGCACAGGGCTGGAGCAGGACTCTTGTCGGGGGAAAATCCAGGTTGTAAAAAACCTTTGGATTTGTTACATCACTCATCTGGAGTAGAAATCCCTCCACTTGCTGCTCTGCAGATGCTTTTGTTGACACTCTAATCCCCACTCAGCCGGTTGGAGGGGCAGCAGCAACCACAGTGTGACACAGAGCGGCTGAACAGGACCCCAGTGCTAGTCACTACAGTCCTGCTGGTCAGAGTGACTGGTTGTTCTTGGCTTAACTCCGTGTCCCCAGGGCCTGGAGGGGCTGGAATGCGTCCCCTCTGCTCTCCTGCCTCTTCCTACCTCTGGAAACTTTTCATCCATCACTGTGGTAAATGGAAACTGGGAAGGTCATTGGCTGTGGATCCAAAAGCTCATTAAGTTGGGAAATCAAGTGTTTTGTGGTTGTGCAGGTTGAGGTTTAACCTTTGTGGCCAGGTTAACCTCTCCTGTATGGTTTGTCTGCTCTGGGGGAACTGGCCTCTGCTGCCTCTTCCATATTGATGACAATGTAGAGAGTCTTTGATGTCTGCCCAGCCCCAGTAACCAGCAGGGACACGGGCTTAGCCCTTGTGGCTCAGGATTCTCCTGTTGGCACCAACAAACCTTCCTAAATCATGTTTTTTGAGGTGTTTGAGGAACCCCAGGAGCTGGGGCTGCTGTTGGTCTCACCTCCATCACAACTGGTGTCTGTGGGAGGAAGGGGCCTGCAGCCCCTCTTGACTGCATAGCTGGGGTCAGTAACAACCGGTTTTGTTTTTGGACAGAATGGAAACAGCTTCCATGTGTTTGACCAAGGCCAGTTCGCCAAGGAGGTGCTTCCCAAGTACTTCAAGCACAGCAACATGGCCAGCTTCGTCCGGCAGCTCAACATGTGTGAGTGTCCTCATCCTGCAGTGAGCTGCTCCTCTCCACATGGGGTCACTTTGGGCTTCTTCCACCCTGAATTCTCCATTTACAAGCACCACACACTGGGGTGGGGTGGAGGGACCTCAGAGCTTCTCACTACAACATTTATTGCCAACCCCTCCCTAAATTCAGCCCCTGCCCTTGGGTTGACACCCATGTTCATCAGTGTCGTCCTGAGGGATTCCCTACTTGGTTGTTTCAAAGGGGTTTGCACCTACCCCTGGGTGAGGCAGTCTCAGAGTATTGGAGAACTCTCCATCTCCCATCCCAACACAGCAATTGTGCCCCAGAGATCAGGGCAACAAGGTTGTTGTTATGCTGCACAGGACAGCCAGAGGCTTCTGGAACATCACATCTCCTCACCCTGTGCCTGGAGGGCAGGGGCAGGTTCAGTGCTGAGCTGGTAGGGGATGTGAGGGACAGGCCATTCAGCAGCTTTCCTTTGCTTCCCCATTGCCTGAGTAGGGGCATTTGAAGGGAGGAGGGTGGTGGTTCCACCCCTGGAACTGGAATCCCCAGTCCCCAGCTGTTGTATTTCCTGGAATGGGATCAGGCTGGGCATTAGGTGACCGGACAGGGTCAGGGCCATGTCCCCAGCCACTGCTGCCAGGAGAAAACAAGTTGGTTGGGGTGTTCAGTCTCCTGCACAAGGTGTGGGAGGAGAGTTACTACAGGTGTCAGCCTCATTTAGCTGCAGGGACAGAAGAGCTGAAACAGGACTGGGGGATGGAACTAGAGAGGGGATGTTTAGGTCAGACCTTAGGGAGAAATTCCTCACCCTGAGGGTGGGGAGAGCCTCGCCGAGAGATGGAGAGAAGCCCCATCCCTGGAACCATCCCAGGGCAGGTTGAAACTTGGGGCTCTGAGCTACCTACTCTGGGTGGGGATGGCCCTGCTCAGGGCAGAGGGTTGCACTGGAGGGACTTTGAGGTCCTCCCAACCCAGACTTCTTGAATCCTGTAATTTCCAAGAGGTTTGCAGGACAGAAGCCAAATTTTAAATTATTTTTGTGGTGCTTCTGTTCTGCCCTGGTGAGACCACACCTGCAGTTCCAAGTCCAGTTCTGGGCTACCCAGTTCAAGAGGGCCAGAGAGATACTGAAGAGAGCCCAGTGGGGTCTGCAAGGATGAGGAGGGCACTGGGGCATCTTCCATGGATGAGAAGCTGACAGAGCTAGGAGAAGGCTGCAGGGGGACCTTATCAGGATGCTTAAATATCTAAAGGGACAGCGTCAGGAGGAAGGGACCTGGCTCTGCTTGGTAGTGCCCAGCAACATGACAAGGGGCACTGGAACCCAGGAGATTACACCTAAGCATAAGGAGGAACTTCTTCCATCTGAGGGCAACAGAGCCCTGACCCAGGCTGCCCAGAGAGTTTGTGGGGTCTCCTGGTCTGGAGGGATCCCAAACTGACCTGGATGTTCCTGTGGGATCTGCTCTGGGGGATCCCAGGAGGGCACTACCAACACAGTGCTCATTGTCCCAAACCAGGGAGGGTTTAACCGTCATGTGTTAGGATGAAGAAAGAGTTGTTCAGAGAGGGTCAGGACTCTGGAGTGAAGCTTTTCTCCCTTCTTTTCACTCTCCAGATGGCTTCCGGAAGGTCGTCCACATTGAGCAGGGAGGGCTGGTGAAGCCAGAGAAGGACGACACAGAATTCCAGCACCCATACTTCATCCGGGGCCAGGAGCACCTCCTGGAGAACATCAAGAGGAAGGTCACCAGCGTGAGTAGGGAAACTCTTGAAAAGCAGAGGATTCACCCAAAAAGCATCAGAAGGCTCTAAGGGTTGGGTGATGCTGATTAGGGAATATTGGTTGGGGTTGGAGGACACTGGTTAGGGCTGGGGTCTCACCAGGCTTTTCCACACGGAAACAGCTTAGAAGGGTGTAAAAAGAATCTTAAAGGTTTGTGAGGGCAGAGGAGAGAAGCTGCGGAGGACTAGGTGGGATGTGACAACCCTAGAGTGGTTGACTGGTTCCTGGCATACTCAGCTGCAGTGAAACCAGCCCAGGAGTCACTTCTGGACAGGGTTTGGTCAGAGTGATGGAATCTGCTGCTCCGATTTCCCTCCTCAGCTGATTTAACACTTGTGGAAACGAGAAGAGTGTTGACCAACTGGTTGCTGCCTGGGAGTCTGTGGCAGAGCTTCCACGTTCCACCTGGGGCCCTGTATACAGTTCTGGAGTCCTCAGTATTGAAAGGATTTGGAATTGATGGAGCAAGTCCAAAAGAGGCCATGAGGATGATCAGAGGGCTTGAGCCCTCAGGGACAGCCTGAGGGAGCTGGGATTGTTCCTCTAGAGGGTCCTTCTAGAAGCCTGAAGGTGCTCCAGGAAAGCTGGAGAGAGGCTTTCTCTAAGAGATGTAGTGATAGGACTGGAGGGGTGTGCTCAGGGTAAAGGAGAGGAGAGTTAGGTGAGACCTTAGGGAGAAATTCCTCACCCTGAGGGTGGGGAGAGTCCCCATCTGTGGAGCCATCCCAGAGCAGTTTGGATCTTGGAGTTCTGAGCCACCTGCTATGGTTGGGGATGGCCCTGGTCAGAGCAAGGTGTGGCACTGAATGATCCCTGAGCTTGCTTCCATCCCATCCCATGGTTCCATACAAACATTTCCCGTGCTGAATCTGAGCCAAATCCCTCTGTTAGACAGGACTGTCAGCCCTTGTCCCTTTGTATCCTCAGGTGTCCAACATCAAGAACGAGGACATAAAGATCCGGCAGGACAACGTCACCAAGTTACTGACTGACATCCAGGTGATGAAGGGAAAGCAAGAGAGCATGGACTCCAAGCTGATAGCCATGAAGCAGTATGTATGCAGGGAGGGAGATGCTCTGCTGTCGGGTTTCTGCTCAGACCTGTTAGGTTTAGGGTTTGATTGGGAAGTCACTGACTGCTGCCTGTTCACTTCTTGCAGCAGCTCCTGCTCATCCTGGGACTATAAGATCCTTCCTGCTGGATGCAGGGAAGGGGTTTTGGAGTCTTGTGAAGGTGTTTCAAACCCCTGAAGGGATGGAGAGGAGACAGAGCAGGCAGGCCCCTGACCCCATGGGAAATTGAGACTGGGGAATATGGGATGGAGGGGATCTGATCCCGTTGGACTCTTAGACATCTTGATGTAAAGCTCTGTGGAGTTCTGTTCACTCCTCTCAAAGCAGAGAGGACCCTGCATTGGCCAAGCTGATTTTGTGCCTCGTCTCTGTTGCTGTCTCTCAGGACTTTGGTGCTGGGTTTGGGGAGGAGCTGGAAAAAGGGAGGAGTCCCAAAGGGGCAGTTTCACCATGGAAAATAGTTTCCTTGGTACTGTATCCCAAACCTTCCCTTCTCCTGGCCTTCACATCCTACCTCATGGTTGCCCATGAGCTCTGGTGTTGGTGGGTGGTGAAGGAACCTGCTCTGGCTCTGAGGTTGTCGTGGGTGCTCCTGTTGACCCCATTATGAGCTGCTAACCTTAGACTGGGGCTGAGCAGCCCCTCAGGCCCTTGGCCAGGGCAGACTGAAGAGGGGATTGTTCTTCCATCAGCCCCCGGTAGGAGGTTTGTTCCTGTGACCCTGTTGCAGTTCCTTGTGGCTGTGGGCTCTGAGGAGCCTCTTCCCACTCCCCTGGAACTCTCCCACTGTAGCTTTGGGTCAGGAAATCCTGGAGCAGCCATCTGGGCCTGAGCCAGCAATGCCCTCCTGACTCCTCCAGTCCCTCTAAAGCAGTTGGTTCCCTGCAGTGGTCCCCATTGCTGCGTGGAGGAGCCTTTGCTGTTCTTCTGTCTATCACAGGCAGAACCAGCAGCACCAGGGACTATCTTCAATCCCAGCTGCTCCTCTTGTAGTGCCTCCAGGTGATGTTTCATGGCCCCATGGTGTGTTGCTGGGCTGGTAGCTCGGTGTAAGGGTCACGGCAGGTCCATGAGCCACTGTCTGGCTGCTGTGCTGGCTCTCACTGTCGTTAACATTAATGATATTAATTATGACAGGGCTGTAAGCCACTAGGTGGAGTCCCTGGAGCAGAGCTTGGAGCTGAGAGCCTGGAGCCTCACATCGGTGCTCTGCTCTGCTCTCCCTCCTCCCAGGGAGGAGATTAGCAGGTAGTTCGTAAAAAAGGGGGCTTTGCACGTTTGTGGAAGCTTCTGCAGGAAATGAAGAAGAGAAAACCCACAGGGACTAGGGGACTCAGTGCTGGCAGCACAGGTGTGGGGTGGTGGGACCAATGGCAACTTGGGGCAGACAGCAGAACCAGGGCAGGATCATGCACCTGGACTGGGACAACTAGGGAGGCCCCCCCCCATCCCCTGTGGTTGGCTCTGGGCCCCTCACTCCTGGCCAGAAGAACCTGGAGGGGCTGCAGCAGGGCTAGATAAAGGCCATAGAGCTGGGGAAGGGGCTGTAGCACCAGGGAAGGAGCTGGGGAGGGGGAGGGTGGCTCTGAGGAGCAATTTCTCCCCCACAAAGGGTGGCTGGGCCTGGCACAGGGCAGGTGGGGAGACCCCAAAGCCTGGGAGATGTGGAGTGAGGGACAGTAGATCCTGGTCAGTCCCAAGGAGCCCAAAGCTAAGGGGGTTTCAGCAGCTCTGGAGAGATTTCAGTCTCTCTTCCCCACTACCACAGGCCTGTCCCCATCTTTGCTGGTGGGAAGAAGGCAAACTGGACTGGGGACATGAAAATTTTTCTTGTGCTTTGTCAGCAGCGCTGTGTAGTGCCCCCAGGGGTCCCTTCCCTGCAGCCTAGGGACACCTCCTCCTCAGTTCAGCTGAGCCCTGAATCTGAAGTTTTTGGGAATATTTTTGTTGGCTTTAGAATCAGGGTTTTTACTTCTACTGGAAAACAGAAGTCACTTGTCCTCCTGCATGTATTTTATGGGTCCCTGGAGAGCAGATCCTCTCTTTGCGGGGAAGGTAAAGTCTGAGGCTCCCTCTCCCCTCACTGAGGAGTTTCGTTTCATTCTGGCTTCCACCCACCCCCACAAGGTGTTGGGGGATCTGGACAGGATGGAAGTCCTTAGTTCAGCTCCTCTGCTTCTCCCCAGCTGCTTTTTTTTTCAGGCATGAAACCCTCTGATTCTTCTGCTCCCGGTGGATCTTAGCACAAAGGGAAATTTATTGGAGCGTGTGGAGGGGAGCCTTCAGACAGCTCTATGTGGATTAATAAGTTGCAGTGAGGTCTTGAATTTTGGGGTTGAGTTTGTGCTCTGCCCCAAACAGCTTCTTCCTCACAGCCCTCTCCTCCTCCTCTTCCCTACATCGTGGGGTCTTGCACCAGCCCAGTGTGGAAGCGGTCCTGTGGCACCCTCCACGTCACAGGGACACGTCAAGGGTTCCCTCAAACACTTGGTTTCCCCTAAAGCAAAGACCAGAGGTGACCCAGTGACACCTCAAGGCACCAAGACTTCAACTTAGTGTTCACATTGTTGTTCAGCTCTCGCTCGCATTGCCTCCAGTCCCAGTGTTCTCCCTGCCTAGTCTGAGCATCAGTTAGTTCATGTCTCCTTTGATGTCAACGTGCTGGTGTTTGGGGATTTGCCGAGAGGCTTTTCTGCACCTGGTTGCTCTGATCTCACAGTATTTTAAGCTGGCAGAGTCCTCAAAACCCACCACAGGGACAGGAGCCCTGGCTCTGGCTGTCACCCCCACAGAGGTCCCTTTGGGAAGAGGGCAGTTGTTAATTAACAGGAATTCGGATCGGCTCTGGTGACCTGGAATTGCTGCCATTTCCTTTGGCTCCCATCAAACTTTTGGAGCTCCTGAAGCTCTGACTCAGCTTAGCCAAGCATTTTCTTCTGGCCTTCTGCACTTGGAGCTGCTCAGATGCTAAACTGACTCTGATGGCGCTACTCTTGCTGTCAGGAACAAGAGTCCGGTGGGATCTGCTCTAGCAGATCTTGCTGTGACAGGGGCTTGGACTGGATGATCTCCAGAGGGCCTTTTCAGCCCCACCAGTCTGGGGTTCTGTGGACATGGTGGTGTTAAACGGGACAGAATATTCCCAGCTGTCTGCTAGGGCACAAGAAGACAACACGTAGACTTCCAGAGAGTGACAAGCTGGGTTGGATTAGGTTGGGGGGACCTGAAAGCTTCCCCCAGTGCCACTCCCTGCCCTGAGCAGGGCCATCCCTACCCAGAGCAGGTGGCTCAGAGCCCCAAGGACCAACCTGCTCTGGGATTGTTCCAGGGATGGGGCTTTTTCCCCATCTCTGGGCACCGTGGGCCAGGCTCTCCCCAGCCTCAGTAGCAGCAATTTCCTCCTTCAGTCTGAATCTCCCTCTTGCAGTTTAACCAGCACCCCAATTCCTGTCCTACAGCCCCCGATCAAAAGACCCCTCCCTATCTCTCTTCTTAGCCCTTTTAAGGCTGCACTAAGGTCTCCCCAGAGCCTCTTTTCTCCAGCTGAACCCCCTAACGCTCCCAGCTTGTCAAGTGCCCTGCTCAGACCATCTCTGTGGCCTCCTCTGACCCCACTCCACCAGCTCCCTGGTGTCTGTCCATGGGTGGGGAGGTGCAGCTCCCAGATTTCCATGGCCTGCAGATAATTCACAGTAAATCCCCTGTTACAACGAGGACCTCGATGTTGCGTAAGGAGGGTGGTGAAACCCAGGCAGAGCTCCACAGGGATGATGTCTCTCACTTCGGAAAGCCCTGCCAGGCTCGTTTGTGAGGAGGAAGGAGCCCACTGCAAGGGACAGCTCTTGGGGCTCCCCTGCCCATAGTGGGGCAGGAAGGTGAGTTGAGGAGGCCGTCGCTTTCCGCTGATTCATCGGCTCTGCCGGAGCCTGTGGGGAGCCCTGAGTGCATCTGTGAGGTTAATCTGAACCAGATTGTGGAGCGCAGCGAGCCGGGCCCTGCCGTCTGCACCTGCTTTGATGAGGTTTGGCCCCAGGACCCCTTCGGGGCCAGCTTGGCACGTGGAGGCCTGCCTGGGGGCTCCGTGAGTGCTTCCGCCTGGCCAGACGCTGGTTGCTCGCAGGGTTTGAGAGCTGCAGGTTGTCTCTTGGTGAAAATAAATCTCAGCAAACGCGCAAGAACTTGGCCTGTTGCAGCCAGTTCCTCTTCAGCACCAGGATTAATTTACCGTGTGGGAACCCCCCCCGCCCCGGTAAACCATCCCAAATAATTCTGACCCACGTTGCTTCGCTTTATGGGTTCAAGGTTCCAAAATCAACACATTTGTCTTGGTCTGACACTGCCCTCGGGGGACAGAGTAGAACTTGGAGCGTTTGTCAGACAGATTGAACCTGTCATCGTGGAGTGAGGGAGGAGCTGAGCGAGGACGGGGTGAAGGTGACAACCCTGACTAGTCCTTGTTGAGAAACGCCTCCCAGCTTCCAGGAATTGGGCTCCTCTGCTTAATACTGCTTCAGTTTCCCTGGGGGATGAGGGTCTGCTGTTAGTGCAGGTGTCTGGTCAGGAAGAGCTTTGCAGAACAGCTCCTAACCCTTCCTCGGGAGCTCTGAGAGTGCAACTGTTTGTCTTGGTGGAAGACACTGTGGGGCTGGCGAGAGGTAGCAGGGGCTGGGGTTGGTTAGTTCTAGAGAAAAGGATGAGGGGAGACCTTATTGCTGTCTACAACTACCGGGAAGGAAGTTGGAGAGAGGTGGGGGTTGGTCTTTTCTCCCAAATAACAGGTGACAGGACAAGAGGAAATGTCCTCAGATTGCACCAGGGGAAGTTTAGGTGGGACAGTAGGAAAAAATTCTCCCTGGAGAAGGTCAT
The DNA here is from genome assembly GCA_013400115.1 of Rhinopomastus cyanomelas. Taxonomy (NCBI): domain Eukaryota; kingdom Metazoa; phylum Chordata; class Aves; order Bucerotiformes; family Rhinopomastidae; genus Rhinopomastus; species Rhinopomastus cyanomelas. The sequence goes on from VXBP01007654.1 coordinate 144,651, forward strand.
TAGGCCCTGGAACAAGCTGCCCAGGGAGGGGGTTCGGTTGCTATCCTTGAATGTATTCAACAGTTGTGGAGATCTGGAGCTTAGGGGCAGAGTTCAGGCCTCAGAACATTTGGACTGAGAGTTGGACTCGAGGAGCTTGAAGGTCTTTTCCAACCTAAATGACTCCACAGTTATCACTCTGAACCACACCTGAGCTTGCTGAGTTTTACAAACCAAGGGTGCCATGTCTGGGCCATGGTGTTGGTCACCAGTCCTCCCACTTCAGACCTGCACAGCCCCATGGAGCGATGATCCCATCCAACAACTCCAAGGCTTTTTCTGCAGACAGGGTTTTCTGGTAGAAACCCATTTCTCTTGCCTGTGCACCCTGCTGTTGGGGAGGAACAGCCAGCCCAGGGTAGAGCTGGCAGAGGACCCCCCAAACCTTGTGAAACTCTCAGAGAGCTTGCCAGCCCCTCAGCTTCTGGGCAGTTTAGTCCCTGAGGGACTTCCTCATTTGGCTACCTGGAGCAACTTGGGCACCTCTCTGGGCTGAAGAAGAAAGAGAGGCAGCAAAAGGGGCAAAGGAACAGCATGGGGTGGCCAACTCTTTACCTAAAGGGTCTTCTGGAGACAGCAGTGCTCTGCACTGCAGTGCCACCAGCTTGGAACGAGGGGCCTCCTCCCTGCACAGCTGAGCCACTGTCAGCTCAGGACCAGCCCATTCCCTTTTTCTGTGGTGCTGTGACAGGGTGGGCAGCTGGGCAGCATCTGGGGACCCCTGTTGCAGAGCCCACAGCAGCCTCCTCGGGCTCTTCTGCCTCTTATTAATTGGCTGTTTCCTCCTGATCAGGATTAATTACTGCTGCCCACAGCCTGCTCCCAGCTGGTGTGAGGGGGCTCAGCCTCTCCCTTCATGACTGTCTGTCTCCAAGTACCAAATGGCTTTGATTCCTCCTCAGAATGGTATAAGGAGCGAGGTCATTCCCCTCTAGACACGACATGTCACTATTGAGGTGCTGCTTTCCTGTAGACCTGCAGCAAATCTTGGCAGTGCAGTGGGGTTCAGGGTTGGACTTGGTGAGCTTGAAGGTCTTTTCGAACTTAAATGGTTCCAGGATTCTCTACAGCAACAGCCTGGTTGAAGGGGGTGTCTGAGGGGTGGCAGGAGCCCAGCAGCAAGTACTGAAGTTTTCCTGTGACCACATTCAGTTACTCAAGTTTCCATCATCTCGTTGCCTCCTGCACTGCAGTTATCTAAGGAGACAGGTCCCTCTGGCTTCAGTCCCACCAGGGTTCTGCAGGCTAGAGGAAGGTTTGGGGTTCTATAGACTGGAGGAAGCTCCAGGGTTCTGCAGGCTGGAGGAACATCCAGAATTGTGCAGGACTGAGGAAGGCCCAGGGTTCTGTTTTCTGGAGGAAGGTTTGAGGTTCTGCAGGATAGAGGAAGGTTCCTGTGATCTCCAGCACCTTTGGTGTCTCCCCACTCTTGCTTTCTGTGCTCCCTGGGTTCTGCTGCCTGCCCTCTATCTCTGCCATCCTCATGCTGGCACTGGTGTCCTCACACTGGACATTTGCACTACAGTGTTCCACAGCCCTTCCAAGGCAGATGTTGCTCCATCTCCAGCTGTTCGGAGCTGGTGGCTGAAGCTCTGACCCTCCAACCATGGTCTCCACATCCTCATCTGCTCCTGGGGCACAGCACTGGCTCCAGCTCAATCTTCAGCTCCTGCTGAATGTGGCTGTGACTGCTCCTAATGCCAGGTCCAACATGGGATGTGGATGTTTGATCCCCGCTGCTGCCTTTTATGGGCTTTCCCACTGCTTGTGACCATCTGCAGCTGGTTTTACTGGTTGTTCCCAGCCTGGGTTAAGGAGCTGTAGAGAACAGAGTGGGGATCTGAGGCTGAAATCAGTTACTAGAGTGTCTGATGGGCTAGTGGGGAAAGAACTTGACTGGACTGGTACCTTCTGTCCCTGCTCGCAACTGGCTTCCCGAGTGGATTCTGCGGCCAGGATGGAGGCAGTGGGCTGAGGATCCACCAGACCAAGTGTTGGGTCCTGCCCTGGGGTGACCCCCAATCATCTACAGCACTCCAAGGGCTGGGGCTGAGTGCCTGGAGGTGTGGGTGTCCAGGTGTGGCCATCAGGGCCAGGGCAGGGATTGTCTCCATGGACTGGGACAACTGGTGAGGTTCCACCTTGACTCCTGAGATCATGTCTGGGCCCCTCCCTCCCAGCCAAAAGGACCTGGAGGGGCTGCAGCTGGGCCAGTGGAGCTGGGGAAAGGGCTGTAGCACTGGAGGAGCCATGGGAAGGGTGGCCTTGAAGTGCAATTTCTGTCCCACAAGGAGTGTCCAGGAATCCCCATCCCTAAAGGGCTCCAAAAGCCAGGGAGATGTGGGGTGAGGCACAGGGGTAGGGGGGACCTGACTGTGTTGGGTTGTTCTCCCCAGCTCTCCAAAGACAGGGGTTCTCCTGAACCCTTTGTAGGATCTCACAGTTTGTTGAGGACATTTAGCTGGAAATTGGAATCAAATCCTCTCCAGGCTGTGACTGAAGCTCCAGTTCAGAGCTGCTGAACCCATCAGCTCTCCTGAGTTATTCCTGACTTTATAGGGCACTGACACAGTCCCTTTGATCTCATCTCCAAGCCTAAAAAATCCTCATTCAGTGGCCATTCCCCACTTTGGTCCCAATGGCTCCAGGGCTGGAATTTGGGACCTGGGGTATTGGTCCCTGAGGTGGTCCCTTCTCCCTTGGCCTTGTTTGACTTCCGTGTGCTGGACCCAGGAGGAAGGTGCAGGAGATTTTCACTACTATGATCAAAGGATTGACTTGCTCCTCTGAGCTCCCCCATAATTATGGGGGCCCTTCAGCTTTACTGGGAATTACTGGGTTTTGATGTACCGGTGGTGATTGAACCAGTGACTTCTGAGCCTCTAGAAAACAAGAAGGTCCTTTCATGGGTGGAAACTGGCTCTGGAAGGCCCTAGCTCCCTGCTTTAACAAAGAAAAGGTTGTTGGGAAGGGGGAAGCCCTGAAGATGCTGCGTCTGGGAGAGTTGAAAGCTGGCAAACTGGGTACTGCTGGGGACCACTGGTCATCTCAGTGTTTCTAAACATCTGCAGAACCTTTATGGCTGCAGAGAATCCCTGAAAAGACCTTTAAGATCATAGGTCCTACCAAGAGCAGCCGCTTCTCCATCCATTTCTCCAGCTCTGTTGCCCTTCCCTGGACCCCACTGCAGCCCCTCAATGTCCTTCTTGTGCTGAGGAGCCCAAACTGACCCCAGTCCTGGAGGTGGGGCCTCCCCTAGTGCCCAGTGCAGGAGGACATTTCATTTTGTACTCCTGCTGGGAAGCCCTTGGCCATAGGGCCACCTGAGTTCCCTCTGGCCTATGTTCAGTTGGTGATCCATCAACCAACTCCATCGGCTGATGGATCCATCCCAGGACTCTCTATACAGCAACTCCTCCACCTATATCCCTTGAAAATGCCCCGGTCCTGTTCTTCCCACTCTGGGCAGAAGGAAGGGAATGGGTTAACACAGGAGGAACCTTCCAGCACCACCACTGAGGTCAGGTTGGGGGTTCCCCAAACCCCAGGAAATGCCCTGTTTGGTGAGGTTTTCGGTCCTTTGTGTGGCTCTGGGATGGGGCAGAGCTCTGCACATTAATGCCCGGAGGAGCTGTTCCCTTTGTTCATCCCAAACCCCACAGCTGCTGCTCTGCTTCAGTGCCCTGGCCCCAAATCAGGCTGGATACAGAGCATCAGCCCTGAATCAGGAGGGACAGGGAGCAGGGACTGTTCATTCACCTCTGCTGTGGGGTCAGGGCTTTGTAGACCTCCCCAACCTCATTTACCATCTTCCCTAAGCAGCTTCATTTACAGGGAATTTCCTTCTGCCCCCACCCCTTTTCCCTGCTGTGACCCCCAGAACAGCACTCATGGCTCCATTGTTTTCCATCTCAGGTCTTGGCTTTTCACTTGACTCAGACCTGGGTTTATTTTCCACCTGCCCTAGTCTGCGGCAACAGAACTTCCAGTGCTGCTCCATAAAGGATCCCACTGCTGAGTAAATCCCAGAGAACCCTGTGGTGGCAGATGGAAACACTGTATCACAGAATCATTAGGGCTTGGAAGGGACCTCTAAGGATCATCTAGTCCAATCCCCCTGCCACAGCAGGATCACCTAGACCAAGTCACACAGGAACACATCCAGGCAGGTCTTAAACGTCTCCGGTGATGGAGACTCCACAACCCCCCTGGGCAGCCTGTTCCAGTGCTCCGTTACCATGTGAAGTTCCTTCTCAGGTTGATGTGGAACCTTCTATGTTCCAGCTTACAACCATTGTCCCTCGTTCTATCACTAGATGACACTGAGAATAGCCCAGCTCCATCCTCCTGACACCCACCCCTCACATATTTAGAGACATTAATGAGGTCACCCCTCAGTCTCCTCTTTTCCAAGCTAGAGAGACCCAGCTCCCTCAGCCTCTCCTCGTAAGGGAGGTGCTCCACCTCTCTCATCATCCTCGTTGCCCTACGCTGAACTCTCTCCAGCAGCTCCACATCTCTCTTGAACTGAGGAGCCCAGAACTGGACACAATAGTCCAGATGTGGTCTCACCAGGGTAGAGCAGAGGGGGAGAAGAACCTCTCTTGATCTGCTAACCACCCCACTTCTGATCCACCCCAGGATGCTGTTGGCTCTCTTGGCCACAAGAGCACACCGCTGGCTAATAGTCATCCTGCTGTCCACCAGGACCCCCAGGTCCCTTTCTCCTAAACTGCTCTCCAACAGGTCAGTCCCCAGCCTATATTGGTACCTGGGGTTGTTCTGTAGGGCAGGAGAAAGCCCAGGTACAGACCTATGGGGTCATGTATTGTGTCACCCTGGAAAACCATGGCCCTGCCAGCAGAAGCCTCCAGGGTTCAGAGCCCAAAAGTGATTTAGTTGGATTTAGGGTTCCATTTAGGGGTTTTTTTTTATTTAGGGTTTTTTTTTTTATTCAGAGTTGAATTTAGGGGTTTTTTGGACTTAGGGCTGAATTTAGATGGTTTTTTGCATTTAGAGTTGAACGTAGAGTTTTTTCAGATTAGGGTTTTCTCCTACGCCAAGAACCTGACTTTGGTGTCAGGTAGAAGGGAACGAGTCTCTCCTTGTTCCCTGGTGCTAACCCCCTGATTTGAAAGGAAACACTGAGCAGCAGCTCAACCCCGATGAGAGCAGGACCTTTAAATTACCAGCATTTGGGATAAATTGCAACCTTTTGTCATTTCAGAAGCGAGCTTCTGAGAAGCAGCATTTTACCCTGAGTCTTTTTCTGTAGAAGGGCAGTACCAGCACTTTATGGGGTGGGCTGTGGGATAACTTGGGAAGAACAGGAGCACAAGGGAGCCCGAGGACCCTGACAGTGATGGATGAGGGTCGCTGCTGCCTACAGGACACAGCATACAGTGCTGCTTCTGCAGATGGGGTCCCAGCCCCTGGGCTGCTCTTACCTGCTGGCCCAGACTGGAAAGACTGGTTTGGGAAAGGGAGAGGGGACACACATGTCTAGATGAGAGAGTTGGGGGGGTCAACTGGAGGAGAGAAGCTCCAAGGACACCCTAATGGGGATTTCAGTGCTTAAAAGGGCCAATGACAGAGATGGGGGAAACTTTTGATCAGAGCAGTGGGACAGGAGCTGGGATGCTGGTTAAACTGGAAGAGATTCAGACTGGGGAGACGGAGGAAATTGCTTCTGCTGAGGGTGGGGAGAGCCCTGCCCAGGGTGCCCAGAGAGGTGAGAGAAACCCCAACCCTGGAACCATACTGGAGCAGGTTAGACCTTGGGGCTCTGAGCCACCTGCTCTGGGTAGGGATTGCCCTACTCAGGACAGCGGGTGGTGCTGGGGGAGCTCTGAGGTTCCTTCAACCCAAACCAGTCCATGATTCCATAGAAACCCTACAGAATCAGGGAATCATTTATTTTGGAAAAGACCTTCAAGCTCCTTGAGTCCAACCCTTAACCAAAATGTCCCCAGCCCTAAACCCTCTCCCTAAGCTCCAGATGTCCACAACTGTGGAACACATCCAGGGATGACGCCTGAACCTCCTGCCTGGGCAGCCTGTTCAAGGGCCTCATGACCATTTCCAGGGAGAATTTTTTTCTGCTGTCCAACCTAAACTTCCCCTGGTGCAATTTGAGGCCGTTTCCTCTTGTCCTGTCATTTGTTATTTGGGAGAAGAGACTAACCCCCACCTCTCTCCAACCTCCTTCCAGGTAGTTGTACACAGCAATAAGGTGTCCCCTCAACCACCCTCTCTACAGACTACCCCATCCCTCTTCCCCCTTTCTCGGCTGTGACCCCAGTCCTGCTGCTGGACCCGATCCCCAGAAGGTTCCTGTCGACTCAGGACCCCTCAGAACCGCCTGTGAGCAGAGGCAGGTGGGGTCAGAGCCAGCATACAGCCCCCATAACACATCCCATCAACCCGTTCCAAGCCCCCGCAGTAACTCCCTAAAGGCAGTTTTACCCGACCCTCGTAAACTCCTGGCCGCCCTTTAATTGCCTCATAAACCAAGGGAAGAATTAAAGGGTTTTTTTCATTTTCTGCCGCTCTCAGCTGGGTTCAGCCCTTGGGGAACCCTAGCTCCAGCTGTTCCTGTCCCGCTGCCTTAATGAGCAGTTCCCCCTGCAGCTCTTTCTTCTCCCTCCATGATCCATCACCGACCTGTCCTTGTGGCTCAGGTGCCACACGGACCGTGGCCACCACTGCGTCAGTGCCCTCGGGATCCCCAGCCTGCAGCTTGTCCCCCCACTCCCTGCTCTCAGGGATTTCCCAATGCTCCTTCGCTGTCCCCCAGCCAAGCTGGGAGCAGGGCTCAGCCCAGCTCTTTGACAGCCATCCCCAATCCCTGCTGGGGTGCAAGCAAAGAATCCTCCCTCTGTAATTGGCAGCTAGGACCTGGGCAGGAGTGGAGCAGCTGAGGGATCCGCGATGCACCCAGCCAGACACACTATATCCACCCCAAATGGCCCTCATTGCAGCCCAAAGGCAGGTTTGTGGGCTCAGCCTCTGCTTTTGGGGCAGCTTGGGGGCTCTGGCCCCACAATGGGAATCTCTTTTCTCAGAGTATCCATGGGTGGTGCCCTATTTTGGGATGGTTAGGGGTAAGTTTTCTCTCTCTGGGGGTTTTGTCACCTATTTTTACAGGATCACAGGCTGGGTTTGCATTGAAGGGATCTCAAAGCTCCCCCAGTGCCACCCTCTGCCCTGAGCAGGGCCATTCCCACCCAGAGCCCCAAGGTCCAATGAGCCCTGGGATGGTTTCAGGGATGGGGCTTTTCCCCACTCTCTGGGCACCTTGGGCCAGGCTCTTCCCACCCTCAGGATGAGAAGTTTCTCTCTAAGGTCTGACCTAACTCTCCTGTCCGTTACCCTGAGGAGTAAGGTTCTAGAAGTCACTAGGTTCTGCCTGGTGTCATCTTCTTCCTCCTTATCCTCCCTGAAGCCCAGGGACACCCATCTCGCCTCTCCTGGCTGTCACCTCTAGTTCCAAACCCTTCACGGGGGAAAGTGTTGGAATTAACATCTAGAGGGGGTTGTGCCGCTTCATCCCTGGAACCATAAATCCTTCAGCTTGGAAGAGCCCTTCAAGCTCATCCAGTCCAACATTTAACCCAGTGGTCCTAAACCATGGCCCTAAGCTCTAGCTCTCCACAACTTGTAACCACCTCTCAGGATGGCAACTCAACCCCTGCCCTGGATAGCCTGTTCCAAGACCACACAAACCCCATTGTGGCTCAGAACCCCCCAAATGCTCTAGAAAAAGGCTGTGGAGGTTTGGGATTGCTGCAGCAGGAGAAAATCCAGGGTGGGGGTGCAAGACTCGCTCCATCCCGCTGCAGCCTCCCCAGCTTTTCTCCAGAGATGACAGTTTATGGCCAATCCCTGGCAGCACCTGGGCCAGACTGAAGGGGCTTGAGTTGCCTCCCGGGGGTCTGGGCCACAGGGGAGCCATTGGGGCTCCATTGCAGCTGCCAGCTGCTCACTTGGGGTGAGGCTCTGTGGGACGACCCTTGTGGGACTCAGCTGACAGCTGAGTTTAATGAACAGCCGTTCCCCTGTGGCCCTGGGAATGAGCTGGCCAGCAAATCCCCGCCCCTTGGCCTTTCCCAGGTTGTTTTGCTTCAGTTTGTGCTTTTCTCAGCTGGTTGCTGTTGTCTTGCAGTGAGAACGAAGCGCTGTGGAGGGAGGTGGCCAGCCTTCGGCAGAAGCACGCACAGCAGCAGAAGGTGGTCAATAAGGTAAATCCCATTCTCAGGATCACGGTGGCCAGGCTGAGCATCATAGGGGGCTTCTGAGACCTTCACTTCTGCACTTCTGCATAAGAATCTTTTTGGTGTCTGTGTTCATCCTGTCTCCATCAGATGCTGGAGAGCCAGTGGGGTCAGTTGCCATGTCCTGGTTTCACTCTTCAGCTTCAATCCTGCCTTGAGCACCGAGTGATCCTTAACTCGTGCTGCTCACACCCTAACAGCTTCTCCTCTCCCCGCACAGCTCATCCAGTTCCTGATCTCACTGGTGCAATCCAACCGAATCCTCGGAGTCAAGAGGAAGATGTGAGTCTGTGTCTGCCCCTCCATGTAAAGATTCCCTGTTGGGGTGAACAACCATCAGAGTGGCCCCTCCAGAGCCCCAAACCTGCTGAGAACTTCCCTCATGGCCCAATGTGACACACCCCCAGTGTGGGCTGCACTCTAAAGGAGACTCTTGGTGCTGCCATTAAACCAAGGGGAACGTTGGACCATCCAGGGCAGTTTCTCCCTGTCATGGGCTCCTTGAACATGCTGGGACTTCTCTTGCCCCTTGCTGGTCCTACTGGTTGAATCTGAAAACAGGTTGCTCAGAGAGTGGGGAGAAGCCCTATCCCTGGAACCATCTCAGGACAGATTGGACCTTAGGGCTCTGAGCAACTTGCTCTGAGTAGGGATGGCCCTGCTCAGGGTAGGGGTGATCTGGAAGGTCCCTCCCAGCCCAACCCAACCCAACCCAACCCAGTCTGTGGTTCTCTGAGCAGTCAGCACTTAAGGTTCAGCACCCCTTGCAGCTGGATTTGCTGTGCCCAATCCATGTGACCGGCTCTGCTCTCAGTGTTCTGCAGTAGCACCAGGACTTTTCTCTCCAGCTCTTACAGACCCTTTTCCCCTTGTTCTTCACCCCTCCCTGGTCTGTAAGGGGCAGACTCTTTACTGAGTGTCTGTTGGTGCCCCCCACCACCTCATCGTCTGGCAGAGCCCCCCTTTGTACCTGGCAGCACCATCTGGCAACCACCACCACCCCTCCATCATCATTAACAGCAACGGAGGTTTATTGGGTGACAGCGCCCGGGCTGGGCTGTGGTGATTTATCTTACACAGTGGTTACTGGGGAACAGGCAGGGGGGCCCCAGCAGTGGCTGCATCGCAGCTGCACCCCCTACCACCACGGAGGGCTGGGCCATGCAGTCAAGCAGAGCCCTGACAATGCAGCCCAGCAGAAGGAGGTGCCCGGGGCTCTGCGGAAGCCCCTGAGGCATCAGGTTTTACAGCTCACAAAATTAAACCCGGGGGCTCTTTGTCTGCTTGTGGGTCCTGGGTGTGGGGGGCTGCTACAACCACCCACTCACCTGCTTCACGGCCACTCAGCACTCCCACACACCAGGACAATCGTGTGGTGGCCCCTGGACTGGGTGGGAGAAGCCCAGTGCAGTGTTTAGGGTGGTGATGCCCAAATCCCTGTAACTCACACGATCTCTGGGGATCTCTTGCAGCCCCCTGATGTTGAATGATGGCAGTTCAGCACATTCCATGCCCAAGTACAGCCGCCAGTACTCCCTGGAGCACGTCCACGGCTCGTCCCCATACGCAGTGAGTACTGGGGAGCTCACAGCAGGGCCGGGGACACCCCTCAGGCTCTTCCCCCAGTGCTGCTCTTGCCCCACTCCCAGCGTTCACTCAGCAGCTCTTTGTGTTCCCTGGCAGAGGGTTTAGCATGGCAGCTGTGCTCCAGCTCAGCCAGGAGCTGGTAGTTGTCAGCTCCCAGCACTCAGACTGGGGCCAAGGATCAGGCTTGTGATGGTCATTCCAGGGTGCTTCTCACTTGGCTCCCGCCTTCTGCCCACAGTTTGGCACAAACCAGCCCCTACGGGACATCAGTCAGGCCCCACTAAATAGTTCCTGCTGCCACCTAATCCATGGGTAATTGGGATCATCCCCACCAGGTACCTCTGGCCTTAGGGCGAGGCAGGTGGCCGATGGTCTGACTGGGCTGAGACACTGACCTGGAATAGCAGAGCCCCATGTAGGGAGGGAGGTGCACAGGTGTCTAGGAAGGCAGGGAGTGAGGTGAAAATGGGAGAGCCAGAACAAGGCTGTGGGGCTGAAGCTAAAGATGGGGGCATGGGCAGGAGCTTTGGGATGAAGGTATCTCCAGAAATGTCCGGAAGATGTTGGTTCTCGGTGCTGGTGGGTGGTTCTTACAGAGCCTGGCCCTAGCAGGACATGGCTACCCCACACACCCCATCCTAGAGGAGCCTCTGTGAGTCTGGGCTCTGCACCCCCTGGCTGCTGGACCCCAGGGAATCGCCAGGGCTGGTCTTTACTCTTCCACCCTTCTGCTTCCCATGACTGTTCCATAGAAGGCTCCTCCAGAGCTGACGCTGTTGGCCCCAAATCCTCACTCAGATGAGCTATGGCCTCGTCAGCCAGATTTGGAGTTCAGAGTCTCCCTCTGGACCTCTTGCCTGCCCCTAAACCTTCATGTCACGACACCTCATACGAAGAACTGCCTCATCTTCCAGCTGTTCAGGTCTCGAACCTCTGGATTTGGGGACTGAAAGATTCATCCCAAACCCTCAGAAGCCTCAGTCCAAGATCTGATGGAGGTGCCATGAAATATAGGGTTACTTTCCACCACCCCAGTACTCTGTTAACCCTGTAAATCCCTCTTAATCCACTGAACCCTTCTGTTAACCCACTAAACCCCTATGTTAACCCACCAAATCCCTCTGTTAACTCACCAAACTCTTTTGGTAATCTCCTACATCCCTCTGTTAGTCCCCTAAACCCCTCTGTTAGCCCCCTAAATCCCTGTTAACTCCCTACATTCCTCTGTTAACCTCCTACATCCCTCTGCTAACCCTCTAAAATCCTGTTAACCTCTTAAATCCCTGTTAACCCACTAAATCCCTCTGTTAACCCACTGAACCCCTCTGTTAACCTCCTACAGCCCTCTGTTAACCCCCTAAGCCCTCTGTTAACCCCCTAAACACCTCTTTAACCCCCTAAACCCCTCTGTTAGCCCACTGTGCCCCTCTGTTAATCCACTAAATCCCATGTCTGACCCAGCCACTGGCATTTCAGATACCCTGTTGGATTGAGATCACAGCTGAACCTGCCCTGGAACACTGGGTCACTGAAATTTGGGATGTTCCTCTCACTCAGCCTGTAGTGGGGAAGCTGATTCCTCTTTGTCCCAATCCTCTGGCCATGCTGTAGCCCAGGGGTGAGGGCCAGACCCACCAGTGAGCTCTCAGACCCCCCTGATCCCAGTGGATTGGAGCCACTGAGCTGTGATTGTGCCAGGGTGACTGGTGAAGCCTCCAGCAGCAGAGGGGAATAGCTGAGCCCTGTTAGAGAGCAGTGTGAGACCACCCTGGGTGGGAGCACTCTGATCCCCCTCCAACTGCCCCCAACCCTCTGATCTCTGCTCCAGAAGTATTTTTATTCCCATGAGCAGCAAAGACTTCCCAGACCCAGTGGGAGTCTAGCCAGGCCCTGTTATGGGAAAAGCAGGTGGTGGCCCCATAACAGGCTCCAGCTCCCAGCTCCAGGAAACACAAGAGGCGATAGTTGGGCAGATCCCGGGGGGAGCTGCTAGCAGTAGTCTGGACCCTGACACCCGTCTGTGATGGTGAACCCCAACACTGTCTGGTGGGGGTGAGAGTAGAGAGTCCTGGCTGAGGCTCAGTGGGGCTGGATCTCACAGTGGTGCTACTGTGTGACTTCTGCCCTGTCTCTGGGGTTGGGGTTTGATTCTAGGGGAGCAGAGGGGCTGGAGCTGCACTGGGGTCCCATCAACTTCTTGTAACTTCTTGTAAGTGAGAGGTTTCTCATCCTGAGGGTGGGGAGAGCCTCGCCCAGGATGCCCAAATAGCGGAGAGAAGCCCAGTCCTTGGAACCATCCCAGGGCAGGTTGGACCTTGGGGCTCTGAGCTGCCTGATCAGGGCAGAGAGGTTGAATGTGATGACCTTAAAGGTCCCGCCAACACAAACTGGCTGAATGCCATCATTTCCAGAAGGTTACAGGGCAGAACTCCAATTTTAAATGGTTGTTGCAGTGCTTGGGGCTGGCAGCAGCTTTTTCCTGGGTGTTGGGGTCAGTCCCATGTTGCCTCCTGCCCAGGTGGGTCAGGATTTGGGGCCATTCAGACAGCCATGGGGACAGTGTAGGGTGTGTGCCCTGTGCTTCACCCCCTCAAGGCTGTCCCTGTCGATCCAGGCTTCTTCCCCAGCCTACAGCGGCTCCAACCTCTATTCCCCGGATTCTTCAGCCAACTCCGGTCCCATCATCTCTGACGTGACAGAGCTCGCCCAGTCCAGCCCCTCTGCATCGCCCAGCGGCAGCCTCGACGAGAGGTCAGTCCTGGCCCTGACTGGGGTCAGCAGGCTCTACATACCAGCGACCAAACTGGTGTCAGACACCAGCACAGCAGAGACACAATGGAGCTGGTGAAGCAGTGCAAGAGGTGGTCTGAGTGGGGAACCCCTTCACTTGAGTGGTTCAGCTGGAGAAGACAAGCTCCAGGAAGACCCTACAGCAACTCCCCAGGACTTAAAGATTTTGACTGAGGGTGGGAAGAGCCTGGCCCAGGGTGCCCAGAGAGGAGAGAAGCCCCATCCCTGGAACTGTCCCAGGGCAGGTTGGACTTTGGGGCAACCTATAAAACCCTACAGCTGGAAAACCCTACAACCTGTGCTCTGAAACCCTGTAGTCCCTGCTCTAAAACCCTACAGCGTCCACTTTATAAACCCTATAGCCCCAGCATCTCAAGAGAGCCCCTGTGCAGAGCTGAGTGCATGGCAGGACCAACTGCAGCACCACAGACCCCAAGGTCACAGTCCACAGGGCCTCAGTGTTCCAAGGGAGTTGCTTGGGGTCATAGTCAGTAGGGAAATGTTTAAGGTTCTGTGGTTCAGTCTCGTCCTGTCCTCGTAGCTGATTGCGGAGATTTTGCCTGTGAAAGGGATCCACTGTGGGGTGAAAGAGATTGAGGAAGTGTAGAGTGGGATCTCCACGATTCCTTGATCCTCTGTTTACCCTAGGAGCAGTCCCATGATCCGCATCAAGGAGGAGCCCCTCAGCCCCACACGCAGCCCCAAGATTGAAGAGGGCAACCCAGGGAACGCTCCCGCCGTCGAAACCCCACTGTTCCCCTCCACCTTCATCGACTCCATCCTACAGGAAAATGAAGCCGGTGCCACAACCACCACCACAGCAGCCGGTGACGGACCCCCCCATCCCCCTGAAAAGTGCCTCAGTGTCGCCTGCCTTGACAAGTAAGTGCTGCCCCCACTGGCTTTTGGGGTCAGCTCCCTGCAGCCACCCCAGAGCTCCCCACTGCAGCCTCTGCAGCTGCCTCAGGGTGCAGATGGGGTCCCCATGGCCCTCCGTGCTGCTAGCAGGATTGTTATTTTGCTCCTGGAGGTCCCACAGCCTGACCCCACACACTGCTGCAGAAATAGGAAGGGATCTGAATGACCACCCTAAGTAAGGTTTGGTTGATCCTGCTGCTCCTCCAGCGGGGCCACGAGTGTCTGTGGGAGCAGTCCCAGTGGGTCCTAAGGGTGTGGAAGCTTCCAGAAGCTCCTGCATGGTGTTTTCAGGCCAATCAGCTGGTGCAGGCACCTCGCTGTGCTCTGACCCCAGTGGGTTTATCTGTAGGGTGAGAGCTGGGAGTGCTATGGGCAGGACCCCACTCTGACACAGTGATGCTGCCTGGCCTCCTCCTGTCCCAGACCAGTAAGGGAGGAGGTTTTGCCTTAATCCCAGTCTAGTTGTGGTCAGCTCCTGCTCTGTGGGATGGGACTTGCGCCACACTAATGCTGGAGGTGGTTATTAGGAGTTGGGTGTGCACTCCTATATCTCGTGTCACCCTATGGTGCTCAAAGTTTGGGGTTAGCAGCTGTGAGTCTGTGGGGAACTACTAGTCTCCCCCAACTCTATTGAGATCTTGATTGCTTCTTGGGTCTCAGCCACCTCCCGTCCTCCCTGTTGTTCTGGGAAGAATGGTCTCAGGATTAGGGTCTGGGAATGGGGGGGTCACTGTCTGTCCTACAAGTCTAAAAGCAGAAGCAAGAGATTTGGGGCTCCTAGAAGGTGTCAGGGAGCCAGAACAGAGATGGGGGCTTGTAGGATCATTAGTGGGAATTCTGTGGGGTATAGGGTCACAACTCCATATGGGGACAGGACAGAACCCCTGGAAATACCCCTTTTCCTTTAGCCTCCCCTGCCTCAGGCTCCGCAGCGCCCTGGAAGCTCCACAGAGCAGGTTTTGCTGCCTCTGTCACCTCCTCCCCACTTCATCGTGGCCATGGAGGTGCTTGTCTGTCCCTGCAGCCACCAATAGACCTGTGGGGCACCACACCCCACCAGCTGCCTGCAGGAAGAGCCAGGTTTATCCTACAAACCATCATTATAGGGTGATAAATATGAAGAAAGTGCTGCCAGGGGCATCGCTGAACCATTGACCACTTCCCAGCTGCTTCCAGGTCCTTCCCAGTACAGCCCAGAAGGATCCCCAGCAGCCCCAGATCCACCTGCCAGCTCCTCTTGGTTGTGGGATTTTGCAGAGGAGCTGTAGACACCACAGGGACCCCACAAGTACAAAGAGTGGGGCTAGTGCTCTGAAAATCTGCCTCTGCCCTGGGGAATTTGATGGTAAAGTGGGAATAATTGGAGGAATCCACAGCCTCCACTTAGCTGTGGGTTTGGGGTGTGAGGGCTTTGTCCCTCTGTGTCCCCACGAATGATCCAATGGGACTGGGGTGCTGGGTAAACTTGGAAGAGGGAGGTTCAGAATGAACAGAAAGAGGAAGTTGCTGCCGCTGAGCGTGGGGAGGGCCTGGTCCATGGTGCCCAGACAGAGGGGAGAAGCCCCATCCCTGGAATCATCTAATGGAGGGTTGGACCTTGGGACTCTGCGTGAGACTGGCCCAGCTTAGGGCTCTGGGACCACTGAGAAGCCTCAGCTGTGCTTGTTCACTGTCACACAAAGACTTTCAGTGCTTCTCAGATCTGCTGTGGAGGAGCAGGAGCCACTGTGACAGTGGGGTTGGGACATGTTGGGACCCCTCTCTGATCCCCTCTGTGAGCCTTGTGGGCTCCTCCTGCAACCACAACCCACCCTTTGTCCAAGGGACTTTGGTTTGAGCTCAGAGACCCCTTAGTGTGACCAACAGGCATGGGGATCCACCAGTGGAGAGGAATTGTGTGGTGTTACCAGATCATCTGGGGTGGAGAAGCCCTCAGAACTCCTCCTGTCCCACCAGACACAGCCAGGTCCCCCCTACCCTGTCCCTCACCCAACATGTCCCCTGCTTTGAGACCTCTCCAGGGATGGGGACTCCTGGACATCCCTTCTGGGGGAGAAATTGCTTCTCAGGGCCACCCTCCCCATCCTGTGGGCTACTCCAGGGGCTCCCCTAGTGCTGCAGACACTTCCCCGACTGTGTTGCCCTTCTCTGGCCCTGCTGCAGCCCCTCCAGGTCTTTCTGGCTGGGAGTGAGGGGCCCAGAGCTGACCCTAGTTTAGGTGGGACCTCCTTAGTTGTCCCAGTCCATGGAGACAATCCCTGCCCTGGCCCTGCTGGCCACTCCAGGATGCCATTGGCCACCTGGGAACCCACTCCCTCATCTCCAGCCACTGCTGACTGACCCAGCCAGATCCGTTCATACCAGTTCAGACCAGCAGTCACACATCAAAACTGGTTTGTCCTGCTGAGGAACAGTGCTGTGAGGGGCTGGGGCTGCCTCTGCTGACCCCATCTGCTCCCCTATCCCCCATGTGTCTGTGCTGGTCCTTTCCCATCACCCATCCCTTCTTGGGGCAGAGGATTGTGGCCCCACAGCCCCTCTGACCACCCCCTCTACTGGCCCCGGGACCTGTTGAATCTCCTCTTGTGTTTGTATTTTGCAGCCTGCCTCGCGCTTCGCCGATGTCCGAGGTCACTCGTCTTTGCCCCAGTTCCTCCTCCTCCTCTTCCCACCATTGCAGAGCACAGCAAGGGTCAGCAGTTCCATCGGTGTGGGGCCAGGGCAGCTGGGGAGCCCTTGGGCCACCTTCCCCCGACGGCACCCCCAGCTGGGATGTGCCCGTTCCCTTGGCCAACCCACAAAACATTGAGTCTTTGAGCTGCTTCTCAGCCTTCTAGGGGATCCTGGCAGGGGGATCTGTTCTGCACTCATTTGCATCCTGTTGAGTGGAGACTTCAGCCTGGAGAGCTCCAGGAGCTCCTGCGCCAGGACTGGGGGCACCTCAGGGCAAAGGGTTAGGGCTCGGGGAATTTCTGATGTGTTCTGGTTCCATGGCCATGACAGACCAATGAGACTTTGCACTGCAAACCTGACCCTGCACCTAAACCAGCCTGGATTGGGACAAATCCCAACCAGCCCCATCTCCTGCCCCCAGCAGGCCTCAGGAAAACCCCCCTCAGATGTTTTGTGACAGAAATTCAGTCATGTTCTGAGCCAGAACCTGTTTGTGAACTGATGTCACCTTCCCTCAGGGATTGTTGGAGGGGGTCATTGCAGGAACCAGTACTGGCTTCGCTGGTGGGTGTTCGCTAGCTGGTGTGATGGTCTTCTTTAGCTCAGGAGCTCCAGGACCTTCCTGGGAAGAATGTTCTTGAGCTCACGAGCTATGGGATGTTCCTGGGAGGGATTTTCTTGAGCTCAGAAGCTACAGGGCCATCCTGGGAAGGATATTCTGAGCTCAGGGAGCTCTTCTCCCCAGAAAACATTCCCCAGTTGTTGCAGGGAAGAGGGTTGGTTGCCCTTTTCTTTATCTTGTTGCCACAACCAGAAGGTGCCTAGCGGAGGCCAAACCTCTGTGTTTGCGTGAGCGAAGGTCCCTGGAGCTGCTCAGGGTTGGTTCTTTCCCAACCCCATAACCACAGACAACACAGAACCCCCAGGTTCTGGGAGAAGCCCCATGTGTTGCATTGGTTAGGGCTGGGCTTGAACTTCATGGGGTGGAGGAGGCCTTGTGGTGGCCCTGGGCTCAGGGCTGTGGGGAACAGGAGAGGACATGGAGGAGGGTGGACCAAGTCCCTTTAGTAGCCCCAAACCTGTAGAAGCTCCTCCACACACAACTTCCCCCCCACTGCCTCTTCCCTTCTGCCCAGGAATGAACTCAATGACCATCTGGACACCATTGACTCCAACTTGGACAACCTGCAGACCATGCTGACCACTCACGGCTTCAGCGTGGACACCAGCGCGCTCCTGGACGTGAGTCTGTCCCATCCCATCCATCCCTCCACATCCATGCCATCCCATCCATCTCCATCCATCTGTCCATACCATCCATCGCATCACATCCATCCCATCCTATCCCATCCATCCTGATGCCGGCAGCTCCGGCTTCCCATCCCCACCCTGAGGATTGTTGTTCCCTGGCAGCTCTTCAGCCCCTCGATGACAGTTACAGACATGAACTTACCGGACCTGGACAGCAGCCTGGCCAGTGTGAGTAGTGCCAGCACCTCTGGAGCCAGTTGCTCCCAGTGCTCCCAGCAGGCTCCAGAGGAGTGGCTGGAGCAGCCCTTGGGGAGGGGATGGGGCAGTGGGGAGAGGAAATAACTCATTTAGGGCCATAGCTTCCCTCAAGCACAGAACTGCCTCAGCAGTCATGAGGGGATAACTAGGTGCTGGAACCCTGCTGGAGCTGCTGTGGTTTCCATAAACCCTCAGGGTAAAGGACAGGAGGGGATGGGTTTTCTCAGGGCAAATTCCCCTATTTGTTGCCTCTCTTCACCAGAACCGCTGCGGGGTGGGTGTTAGGGTCAGTTCTGGTTCACCAGAGCCACTGTGGGGTGAGTGTTAGGGTCAAACCAGCATCCCAGAGTAACCAGTAACCTGTTGACTGGAGTGTTCCTGGGCTGGGAACCAGAAACTTTTAAAAGTGAAACAGCCCTGATCTGGTCTCTGACGGGAACCTCATGGGCCCTACGGGGTTGGCCATGGAGAAGGTGTTGGTGTCCCTCATGCACTGCCCCTGGGGCTTCTTCCCAGGCCACGCAACCCCAGCAAGTTCTTTGGGGGCAAACGTGACCATGCTTTGGCCTAGGACTGCTCCTGACCCTACAGGAATCACAAATACCCCAAAGCCTTTTGGGGTCATCAGTTCTGCAACAGTTGGTGCCTCCATCAGTGTTCTCTCTTCCCAGCTCTGACACAGACCCCTCATGGCCCATCCTGGTTCTTAGGATCTCTTTTCCAACTTAACCCATCCCATAACCTCTAGAACCCCGAGGCCAGCACAGACTGAGTTTGTGCAGACTGGGGGAACCCTCACAGGGATGACCATGGTTCTGACTCCATGGCAAATCCCAAGAGACTCCCAAATGACTCCCGTCTCGGTTTCCCTGCAGATTCAGGACCTTCTGTCCACCCAGGACCAGCAGAAACCCTCCGAGACAGAGCCCAGTGCAGCAGACACAGGTAGGGTGGCTCCTCGGGCATGGGGAGAGCTGCAAGGACCCTCCCCTCCTCCCCAACAGCCCCTTTGCCAGGGACTAGAAAAGCCCTTTGAGCTCCTGTAGTCCCACAGCCAGGTCTCCCCCAGCCCTGTCCCTCACCCCACATCTCCCTGGCTTTGGGACCCCTCCAGGGGTGCGGACTCCTGGACATCTCTTATGGAGCAGAAATTGCTCCTCAGGGCCACTTTTGCCTTCCCCTGGGCTACTCCAGGGGCTCTCCTGGTGCATCAGCCCCTTCTCCATCTCCATTGCCCTTCACTGGCCCCACTGCAGCCCCTCCAGGTCCTTCTGGCCAGGAGTGAGTGGCTCAGAGCTGGCCAACCCCAGCTACCCCCTACCCAGCCCAGTTGCCCTCTTCCCAACCCAGTAGCCACATACTTGCTCTGATTGCCCCTTATCCACCCCAATTGTCCCCTACCCACCCCAGTTATCCTATGACCGCCTCAGCTGCCCCCTATCCACCCCATTAGTCCTGTGCCTGCCCCAGTAGCCACACGCTCACCATGGTGGCCCTGACGGTGGCTGCTGTGCTCAGGGAAGCAGCTGGTGCACTACACAGCCCAGCCCCTCTTCCTGGTGGACTCCAGCGCCGTGGACATGGGTGGAGGCGACCTGCCCATCTTCTTCGAGCTGGGAGAAGGGCCCTACTTCACCGACGGCGATGACTGCCCCGAGGACCCCTCCATCTCCCTACTGGCCGGGACTGAACAGCCCAAGCCCAAGGACCCTGCAGTATCCTAAAACAGCCCTCCCACAACCCCACACCTGGGGGTCAGGGCAACAGAAGAGGACGAAAGTGCCCCCCCACACACGTTGGCAGGGAAATCCCAGCTCCAGCCTCCTCCTTGCTTGGCTGGCACCAAACCAGGGGGCTACCAACAGCCTCTGGCTCATCGGCCCCGGCAGCGCCAGGAGCTCGTTTGTGTCTGTGCTTGGTGAGCTGCTCCTACCCGCTGCAGAGACCTCCCTCTGGAGTTTGGGGGTGATGGAGCTGGGACAGAGCCCCCCATCCCAATCCCCTACGCCCCTGTGGGGCAGCTGTGGGGCAGCAGGACCCATCGTGTCCAGCCCACCGGGGCTGTGGGGGGCAGCAGGACCCAGCATGGGGGGGAGCAGCTGGGGTGGTTTTTCTGAGGAAAAGATGTTCCCCCCCCAACCACTAGCCCCCACCCTGCTTTGACTCCCCCCACCCCAACCCCACAGATGCCGGAGAGGCAGAAAAGATGGTTCTTAGAGAAAAAAGGCCAAAACCAAGAGAAATAAAAGTGTTGCCCTCGTGGTGCCGGCAGGTTGGATCCCAGTGTGGAGTCTCTGCCTTGTGGTCTGACCTGCCCAACCTGGCTGTTCCTGCTCCAGACTCCTGTTTTACTTTTTGTTTTATTATTTTTTGTGTGGGTTTTGATGGATTTTTTCCCCCTACCTCCACATTTTAATTTTCCTTCCTTTCTTGGTTTGTGGGATTTTTTGTTTATTTTACTATTTTTTAACCTTTTTTTTACTTTGTTTTATTTTGTTTATTTTGAGTTTTAGGGTTTTCTTTAATTATTTTTATCAGATTTTTAAACTTTGTTTACTTTTATTTTTTATTTTCTTTTATTTTAAATCATTTTATTTTTGTTTATGTTTTAATTTTTTGTTTCAGTTCTTTTATTTTTTGTTTTTAAAGTTTTTTGAGTTCTTTTCACTTTTTTAAACTTTTTAAATTTTATTGTACTTTTAAAAATTTATTTTACTTTTATTTCAATTGTATTTTGGTTTTATTTTTCTTTTGTTTCATTTTACTTTGTTTCTTTTTTTTAATTTTACTTTTTTTAAGTTTTGGGTTTTTTGTTTTATTTATTAATTTTATTTTATTCCTTTTATTTTTTTTACTTTTAAAAATTTTATTTCATTTTCTTTAGTTTCATTTTATTTCATTTTGTTTTGTTTTATTTCATTTTATTTTACTTTATTTTTTAAAATTGGGGGGGTTGTTAATTTGTTGTTGTATTTTCATTTGATTTCATTATTTCCCCCTCCTTTTCACTGGGTTTGTCCGTTTGACACTTCAGATTGTCAACGGTGAAAACCGACCAAAAAAGCCCCCAAAAGCCAAAAAGCCCTGTGTTTGGGGTTTTCACACAAGAGAAGCAGCAGCCGCGCGTGTCTGTGTCTCCAGATCTCTGTGGAAACGTCTCTACGTGCAAATATATATGGAAAAACCCGCTGCCACCCGCTGCCTCTTCTCTGCCCCCAAAACCCCTCCTTTGGCCACCAAACCCTATGGGATCAGGCCCAGGATGAAGATCCCGCTTCTGGGAGCTGAAGCTGTCACCATGGGTCTCCCTGCAGGGAGCGTTTAACCCTAACCTGCAGCTCTTAACACCAAGAGGGGTTCTGGGGTGGGCTTGTGGGGCTGTTCCTGAGTAGGAGAGCCCCCCTTTAGGGGGATTTTGGGGTGTTTTATGGGGGAACAGTGAAAAGGATTCATTGTCAGTGATGTTCAGACTGTTACAAGCTCCTCTGATCCTGCTGGGAGGCAAAGTGACCCCCCAAACCAGTTGTGGGGCTGAACCATCCATCTGACCTCTCTGGTTTAGGGTCTGGTACAGGGTGGGCCCATCCATCCCAAGGCTTCTAGGGGCTAGTGAGCATCTCCCAACCTCAGGAATATGGTGATGGCCTTCTGGACTGTGAGGTGGCCATGTCCATTCCACGGGAGGAAAATCCCACAGCAGACTTCTCTCCCCAACCCAGTCTGGCCTCAGATTGCTCAGAGCTGGAGTCCTCTCACAGCTGTGGGGCCTTGCCGTTGCTCAACAGGGAGAGGGGACACATCCCACAGCAACAGGGTCAGTGGGGTCTGCTCACAGAAATAGGGAATCATTGAGATCAGGGAAGACCTTTGAGCTCCTTGAGTCCAACTGTTCCCCATGGAGTCCAACCGTTCCCCCAACACAACCAGGTGCCCTCCTACCTGCTCTCCTTCACCCCACATCACCCTGGCTTTGGGGATTCCCCCTTCCCTCCCCTGGGACAGGCCTGGACACCCACTGTGGGGCAGAAATTGCCCCTCAGGGCCACCCTCACCCTCCCTAGGGGCACCTTGATGCCGGTTCCCCCCATCCTGACTTCCACTTCACTCCAACTCCCTTCCCAGCCTCCCTAAGTTGGGGATTTGGGGGTTTGCCCCTCCATCTTGTCTCCTCCAGGACACCTTGGGGTGTCTGAGGGGTTTAACACTCCTGGAGGTGTTACTTAATCTTTTTCCTCCCCTAAATCTCCCCCAGCCCCACACTGGGGGGGGGCCTCCCCCATGACCCCATAGCTCCACCAGACCACAAGGCTGCTGAGGGACCTTTATTGGGGGGACGAGTGAGGGGCAGCCCCCAGCCCCAGGGGCACAAGGAGGGGTCCGGCCGCCCCCTTGTGCCCCATTGCAGACCCCACAGCTCCTGGCCTCCCATAACCAACCCCCAGCAATATGGAGATCCATGGTGAGCCTTGCATAATGCTGGGGTGGGGGTCACCCCCCATGGGGTGCGATGGGGCTGGGGGGGTTCACAGGGGGACATTGGGAGGCAGCAGGAAGGTTCCAGAAGGACCATGTCCAGGATGTTGTGGCTCAGTTGAATCAGATCCCTGTGGGGGGTGGGAAAAGTGGCATCAGCCTCCCTACACCCTCCCAGCGTCCCCTCAGCCCCACCGCATCACCTTGGGACCCCAGAGCCTCCTCCGAGTCCACGTCCTGCTCTGCTCCTGCCGGCAGGGGGAGATGCCAGCTGTGAGGGGGTCACTGGCAGAGCCCCTCCTGCCACCCATGACCCCCTCCTCCCAATAACTAATGGGGTGCCCTCTAGGTTTTGGGGGTCTCACCCTCCTCTGACTCGCTGGACTGGACTGGGACATCCAGGACAGGACCTGCAGGCAGGGGGTGGGGGTGTCAGAATCCTGGGATGTGGGGGGGGACTGGGGGGATCTCCCCCTCACCCCCCACCTCCGCAAGGCACCCACCGGCCCTGGGGAGGGCATCGGGGCCGAATGAGCTGCTGTCGAGGCTGGACGAGTCGCTGCCCAGGGGGGCACTGTCAGCGGGAGGTGACTGCTCAGAACCCTCAAAGGTGACCAACGTCAGACCTGGAGAGGCAATGGCAGCACCCTGGGCATGCGGAGGCACCCTGAGTAAGGGTAATGCACCCCAGGATTGGGCTGTGCCCATGCGGGTTGTCCCAGTGCAGAGGGAGAGGGTCACAGTGCCCTTGTTGGGGTCCTTGTACCCATACTGGGGGGAGTCTGTGCCTATGTTGAAGGGCCCCTGTGCCCATGTTGGTGGTCTCAGTGAATACAGTGGGGGTCTGTGCCCATGTTGGGGGTCCCTGTGCCCATGTTGGGGATTTCAGTGAACAGGGTAGGGGTCTGTGCCCATGTTGAGGGTCCCAGTGCAGAAGGTCCCAGTGCTCATGCTGAGGGTCCCAGTGCAGACCGGTGTGCGTGCCCCTCCCAGGGTGGGTAGGTGCCCCCCGGTGCCAGCTGGTACCTTTACCCAGGCGCTGGCCCAAAGTGGTGACGTCACCTAGGGGTGAAAAGTGGGGGCTCAGAGGAGTCTTGGAGGGGATGGACAGAGATCTCCCAACCCACAGCTGAGCCCATGGTGGGGGTCCAGCTGCTCCCTGCCCCCACTCACTCTCTCCAGAGGCCTCCAGCCGGGCAGGGCTGACGGGGTCTGTGGGACATGGACAGGGGGGTGTGAGGCCCCCAGACCCACACTCTGACCCCACCCCAAATACCCCCTCTCCCTTACCTGGAGTCTGTCCCTCCACAGAAAGGGCCACATCCAGGGGTGTTGAAGGGTCTAGGGGCACATTATGTGGAGAGTACAGGGCACCCATGGCATCACTCCCCAACACCCCCAAGACCCCCTGCTGCCCTCACCTTCTCCCTGCAACCACATGGGGACCCCCACCCCAATCCAATGAGATCCTTCTCCCCCAGTGGGACCCCCCAACTCTGTAGGACACC
>VXBP01007655.1:0-23679 GCA_013400115.1 Rhinopomastus cyanomelas
CAGGCTGCCCAGGGGGGTTGTGGAGATATTCAAGATCTCCTCACTGGAGATATTCAAGACCCGACTGGACAGGTTCCTGTGTGACTTGGTTTAGGTGATCCTGGTGTTGCAGGCGGATTGGACTGGATGATCTTTCGGGTTCCCTTCCTCCCCCATATGATTCTATGACACATTCCACACATGATCCCGCCTCTCGGGAAACTGTCATCACTGGTGACACAGCTGCATTTTAACATTTGTTGTGCTGTCTGGTGGGGTTTTTTGGCACCCTTGTCTCATTTCAGATTCATTTACAAATCTTCCAGTTTCTGTTTTTGCAAAGCTTTCACTCTAAGTTGTCATATTCCCAAATGTTGTTGGGTAACATCTTGTTGGTGATACACCTCTGGCACAGCTAGGAAAGCACAGCTTATGAGATCACAGAATCACAGAACATCAGGGATTGGAAGGGACTTCGAAAAATCATCTAGTCCAATCCTCCTGCTGTAGCAGGATCACCTATACCAAGTCACACAGGAACATATCCTTGTGGGTTTTAAACATCTCCAGTGAAGGAGACTTCACAACCCCCTAGGGCAGCCTGTTCCAGTGCTCTGTCACCCTCACTGTGAAGAAATTCCTTCTCATATTGATGTGGAACCTTCTATGTTCCATCTTACACCCATTTCCCCTTGTCCTGTCACTAGATGGCATTGAGAAGAGCCTAGCTCCATCCTCCTGACATCCACCCTTTTCTCCCAGACTCCTTTTCTCCAAGCTAAAAAGATCTAGCTCCCTCAGCCTTTCCTTATAAGGGAGGTGTTCCACTCCATCATCCTTGTCGCTCTGTGCTGGACTCTCTCCAGCAGTTCTGTGTCCTTCTTGAACTGAGGGGCCCAGAACTGGACACAGTATTCCAGATGCAGTCTCACCAGGGAAGAGTAGAAGGGTAGGAGAACCTCTCTCGATCTGCTAACCACCCACCTTCTGATCCACTCCAGGATACCATTGGCCCTCTTGGCCACAATGAGATGTATGGAGCTTTCCCTCTTCGACAACAGCAAATGCAGATACTTCAGCAAAAAGCTCACTTTTTAATTCTGGACTCCTAAAAAATTGCATGTGTGTGTGTATGTGTCTGTATGTATACACACACACACAGATATATCTACTTAAAGAAGCATATGTGCATGGATACGTACACAGAAGTGAGTATATGTAAACAAACATTAGCCACTTGGGGATATTTCTGGAAGGTTAAATGACTTGTCCTCACTCAGAAGTTTACTTCCTTGAAAGCTGAAGCTGCAAATCTGCAGGCAGTGTTAAATCCACTGACTTGTCACTGAATGAACTTGACCCTCAAATATATATTTCTGTGACACTCTGTTTTCTAATTTTATTTTCCTCTTTCATCTTCCAGCTGCTTGTCTGTCCTTTCAGATTCATTACCTCTCCTTTCTTTTCTCCTTACTTCCTTTCTTTGCCTGCTGTGTTCCCATTTTTAATGATATATTTCATGTTTTAGTTTATAATGTTTATATCTACTGAATGAACTGATTTTATAACCCCCCCCCCAAAAAATGAGTTCTAAAATTTATTTTCCTCTCAAAGTTAATGGTCGCCGCTGCAGAAGAGCCTCTCGGTGATAGTGGTACGCACCCTGATACTGATGCCAGGTCACTTCACTGCTGTTCAAGCCACATATTGTGGCTGAGTCAGAGATTCAGGACTGGATCGTTATGCAGGTGTCTGTGGGAAGAGGGACAGGCTGGGGCAGGAACTGAAATGTCGTATTCTGAGTCAGACCAGTCACCCATCCCCAGCTCCTGCCTTTGGCAATAACAATTAACAGGTGCTGAAACTAGAGTAGCAACTGAGGGAGCATCCAGAGCTGTCCTTCCTTTAAGCATCCCACTTCTCTTCCCCTTCATGACATCCTTTACAGCAATGAGAATTTTGTGACTTCTTGAACAGAAATTGCATCTCCATCTTTCCTACTCAATATCCACTATTTGATCCTGTTTTCCGTAACCTTGTCTAATCTATCCATGAACTTGCTTATTCTTTTGTCCCCGTAATCCCACTGCAGGGTCACTCAGCTTGTTTACCTGTGGAGGGAAAAATATATTTCATCCTGTTTGCTGTAAACCTATAGCCTGATCATTCTGCTGGGTACCACCTAAGATCTTGAAGCATAGAAGGAGACCAGGAACATGCAGCACTGAGTTATGAGCCCTAGTTAAGTGGCAGGAATCTTTATCTACTCCTCAAGGCAAACTCTCTGCCAGCTGAAAACTGAAGTTCATAAATGCATAGGCATTAGGGAAGGGGGTGCATGAGGGCTACGGCAGGTGTATAAATCATCTAGCTGTTTTTTTAAAATAAGAGCACATCTCACTACACTCATCTCCCTTGAGTTTATTCCTCAGCCCCTTAGTACAATTTGACATTCAGACTTAATCATACCTTTGTCCCGATCCGATATCGGGAGAGGCTCGAATGATCCCCAGACGAGATTAAGACGCAAACGAGGTCAGATGCCGTGCAAACTTATAAACTTTATTTTCTACTACTGTTGATAAGAGCGATAGGACAGAGAAGAAAAGGGGGAAGGAAGTCAGAATCCCTAAGCAAGAATAGCGGTAGAAATGCATCTAATTACCACCACCACCACGGGGGTCCAGCGATGTTCGGCTCAGGTCTCGGTACAGGGGATAGTCCAGAGAAGANATCTTACAACCTTCCAGTCAAAGCACTCAGCACAGACCCATCCTAGAAGAAAGCTGCAGCTCCCTGGAGCCCAGACGGCAAATCAATAGGGGCCAGGTAGAGTCAAGACTCTGTTGATGTCGTAGATTATGGCACAGAAATGGTACCAACTTCACAGCACTTGGGGGCAATCCTGGTGGCAGCAGTGCAGCTGCTCCCATGGTTATCCCTGTGTCTGTATGGGAGCAGCTTGGTGCTGAGCAGTTCATTTCTGCTTTTCTCTTCCTGTATTAGCAGAGATACTCCAGTCACTGAGAAGAACACTGGAGTAAGTGGGAGTGGTGCAGTGAACTGCAGTGTCCCCATTTTTATTTCCCAGGATCTTCAAAACAGAATTAAACTGAGGAAACTATCGTAGTAAAGAAAAACAGCAAGTTTTGTTAGCAGAGAATGAGAAGCACCTATAAACAAAGAGGAAGGAAAAAAAATCAACCTAAAAAACCATCAGGAACATGGGTCTGATCCTCCCCCACCACAGACCCAGAGCCACCCTAACAAATGGATCCTCTGGACCTTCCCCCTGCTGCTGGCTAGAACTGCCTGCCCTGGGCTCACCCACCTGCCCACAGTAAAGGCTCTTCCCACACTCACACCCCTTTATTTTTCGGATGGAATGGGGAAAGAAGTGAAATAGGAAGGGAGGGAAAGAAATAAAAGAGAAATGGCTATGTGGGTAAAATAATACCCAGCTGGATGAAGAATGAGGGAAAATGGAAAAACCTGCAAGAAAGGGGAGTTAAGAGCTATCAAGGCAGGAGATAGAGGGGGACTGTCTTGCAGCAGGCACTTGAACACAGAGCAGAGCCCGCCACACCAGCCTCTCTGCCCCAGCTAGGCTCCTGCCAGGACAGAGGCAGCTCCACCTCCCAGGTGTGGGTTATAGTGCTGCAGAGAGGGGCACCCACTGGCTTTCACAGGTGCCATGTGATTGTCAATAGGTCAGACATAAACCTTTGACATGGGGTGCCCATCCCACGGGGGTCCTTGTTCCCATCCAGCAGCTCTGGGCTTTTGGAATTGCTTCCTTGGCTGGCTGTGTGCAATGAGAATGGTTCTATCTAAACAAGTGCCAAAGCACCTAGAAGGCAGAAAGAAGGGAAGCTGGATCCAGATACTGCCTTCAGGAACAAGGTGTGATTCCTAGTGCCCTTTGCCTGGGCTTTACATGAGGACAGGCTTGCCCTGTTGGACCACTTGCCTCCCAGCCACGGCAACACGGCCCCACAGCAGAAGCTTAATGCACATTTCCTGTTTGATTATCCATCAACATCGAGCTCTGCTGCCAGTGTCAGGCAAGAGAGACAGTGGGAAGAGCAGTGCGAGGCAAGCAGTGCACTCACTTTCAATTTAACCATAAAGGAGGAACAGAAAGAGAAGGATGATGTGGTGGCCTTACAGTGCTTTATGGAAGGAAACTTATTTTTCAGTTACCCATGTCTGTATTGTATAAAGTATCAGAAGCCCCAGTACACACTCCCCAATATTCCACTTATGTCAACATACATCAGCTTAATGCACAGGAACAATACGTGCTGTGAACAGTTTATCCAACACAGTGGATAATTGCTGGGTGCTCCATCCAGCCAAAAAAGCACGTGCTGGGAAACCTGAGTACTTTAGCTGTGACCCTTGGGAGCGATTTCAAAGCGTGCAATGTCCTTTATCTCATCCTTTATTCAAGGATAAGGATTATTTTCATGAGTGATTCAGACTAAAGTTCCACTCTGTGAAGAGAATGTCAAGGAAAATACCGAAGGTGGGTGAACACCTCAGAAAGCTGGGATGACACAAAGAAATTCCATGTACTGGATGGGAAGTAGAACTGTTTTAACTACAATTGCTCTCTGTAGTTCTGGGTCTGACACAAACCTGCAGGTCTTTCCGTCTAAGACAGACAGCTATTTTTGTCTTACAGAGCCCTGCATAGAGGAGCATGCTCAGAGCTCCACAGTACAGCAGTATCTGGCAGAGATAAACTACATGGGACTCACTTTCTCCAGCGCTGCCTCTTGATTATGTCGGTAGATTCTGCAAAATAATTCCTCTTTAGCATCAAGGACACCATCTCCCTAGCAATCCAGTACTTGCCAGCCTAGAAGTGAGACCAGATGTGCTTTCTTTTGAAGAATGGAAAAAAGTACTCTCTACAGGGTGATTAACTTAGGGAAGTTGTCCATCCACTAAGAACCATAAATAAAACCACAGCAGCCTCTTCGCCTGATTCCTCATCCCATCTCCCATGCTTATGCTGATTCACAGCCAGATGAGATTCTCCTCCTCACAGCTGTCTGGCACATTATTTTGGGCAAAGATGAGATGAACTCGGCTGGAGCCACCTGCTGCCTCTTTGGTCCTTGTTAGCTCCACATAGCTCTTGGCATTAGACTGGATGGTTGCTTCTGGGAGCAAGAAAGGATGGAGGGACCTGCTTGTAATCAGAGAGCATTGCCACCTTTCTGACGACAGCAACTGTGGGCACTGCCTCATGGACAGAGGAGTGTGGTACCAGTCTGGGTTACAGCTGGCTGTGCTCTGGGATTGTATGGCAAGAGGGCTGAATAGTTATAGGCACATGTGCTTTGGTTCTCTGGAAGGAGTCCCTGTCAGATGGTGGTTCAGGTTTTGGGGGATTTGTCACTGCTTGGTGAGGGTGGAGATGGGTATTTCCCACCTGCTACTGGAATATTGATGCTGCTCCATGCCACATCTCCTGCTCTGGTTTCTAGATGCTGGTAACAACCTACTGGACTCTGACTTTAAAAGGATGAGTAACTCAGAAGGAGGGGGAAAAAAGGAACTGTCATGGTTTGTTAAGGTGTTGAACCCACATTTAATCTCTGGTAAATGATAATATTCAAAATGTCCTGACTGTCTGAGTTTCATCTCCTCCTCCATGCTTTTTCATGCTCAAACACAGCTTTTTCTCACCCACAACAGATTAGCGACAAGCCTGCTGCACTGTCGCAGCAGTGGGAGACAGTACCTCTCTACTCAGCACCTTCAGTGAGGAGGAAAACTGACAAAATGGGCAGAAACTCTTTCAGGACTTCAGCCTATGCTGTGTCTTCCTGATCTCCTACTTAACATGAGAGCTTTATAAAGGTTGCGGTGAAGAGGGAGATAATAATCTCTTCCTCTCTCCAGAATACAGTAAGGTCTTAAATTTCAGCAAGGAAGATTCAGATCAAATAGGAGTAAAAACCTTCTAATGGCAAAGATGAGGGTTTCATGGGGAGGGTGTAGGGATTCCACAGCTGGAGGTCTCCAAGCAGAGGCTGGGTAAGTATTTATCAAGAGTGACATAGCCATGGTTGAGCTTTCGCAGGGTGAGAGAGTAGAGAAAGTAAACTGCCAAGATGCTGAGGTTCTTTCCAATCTTTTGATCCTGTGAAGTAGGCAAGGAAATTTTAATTCTAAAATAAATAAATAAAATCTTCCACTTGTGCTACTCATGCTGCTGCTCTAGGGCACAGAGTCAGGACGTGAATCACCCATGCCAGAAAATGTGAGCTGAACAGAACAGAATATGCTTCCCAGTCTGTACAAGTCAGCAGCTGTGGTGTTACGTGCTGGTTCGGCTGCAGTTTCTGAGTGTATTTACTGTCAGTCCTGCAATAGGGCACTCGAGGGGAACAGAAATTCACGTCTTTGTGCTCATACGTATGTTTTTCTGATGTCTCCTTAACTTGCTGGGGTGGTTAAAGCCGTCCTTAGGAAACACTGTTGACAGCAATCTGGTTGTTTGCTGAATTTAACTTTTGCTTCTCTCTGCATTTAAAAACTCCTACTTCTGTTATTGCAGGGGGTCCTGCACCCCCTTGGCCCCCACCCACCTTGTTTGCTGCAGCTGCCCCATCCTGGGGTTTGTATGGGCAGTTCACGTGCTTTGCTAGGCCAAGAAAGCTGAGACTGACAATGACACTGATGCAATAAGACAACTTGCTGTCATTACCATGGAGAAATAGCTGCTGGTTGGACAAGAAGAGAGGACACCCTTGGGATCAACCAGAGATGTACAGCTGACATCTCAGTTCAGGTGGGACAGACCTGCAGCTGCCTACAGCTGGCGCAGCATGTGTCCTCCAGCATTCTGGGGCAGCTGGACCAGTTGCTGCCCATGGGGGAAGGAGCTAAACCTGTGTTTCTTGCAGGGAAAGCAATTACCTGAATGGGGGCTGAGGTAGTTGTTTGCCTCCACAACCTGCCCAGTGTAGATGGCCCAAATCAAATTCCATGCTTGCTGAGCACTCCTGCCCATGAATCTACAAGGTGGTTTATTTTCAGGGACTTGGCACCAAAGAAGCCTGTGGAAATTCACTTAGCAATCAGCACTTGTTTTTGGCCATGGCTGTTACAGTAGCAGGTGAGGTTTATATGACCCCAAGACCATCCATCTCCTTGAACAGAGGAGATGCTGTGAGCACAGGGTGAGGTAACTGGGTTTTTTTCCATTATTTAGCTGAGGTCCCAGCTGCTCACCAGTGGCTCTCTCTTGTCTCAGTTGATTTGAAGCCAACTTCTTCTCATCTGGATCTTATTTCACCTGCAGAATGGCACTGTCTGAATAAATGTGTACTAGTCACAGGTCTGAGGAGAAGAGTGCTTTAAGGTCAGCAGATCGCTGAAAGCCGGTAGTGTTTAGCAGATCTTTCTTTAAAGTGACAAGCTACTTATGCGTATCTTATTTCTGTGGGTCACAAATACATCAGTTGTCTGGTTGGGTGTTATCCTGCTGGTGATGCTGACTTAGGACCACAATAATGGCACTTTTCTGGCCACTGAGCTTCATCGCGTGCCTGTGTCTGTAGAGTCCTTTAGCAGGGCTACAATATGTAGCCCAGACTGGCTGAGGGGAGTGAAGATGTGCTTTATGAGGAGCATTGGGTCTCCTTTCTTGCAGAGGAAAGGGCATAGGGGAAATACAGCTGAGCATTACAAAATAACAAATCCAGAGGCTGAAGTGAGCTCAGAATTGTTATTCACCACATCTTGCCACACAAGGAAGGAGTTGGTCTGGGAGGTGGTTCTGGCAAGGTGCTTCTGTGACCAGGAGCTGAATTGCAGAGCTTGGCTGTGTGGTGGGAGCAACTGAAGCTTTTATGGAAGCAGGAAAGAAACCACATACTGTATCAGCTAAGCAGGAGTCTCCCAAGCTGGCCAGTACTGGCCCATCTGGGAATACTGGGCCAGCAGCCAACAAAACCAGTACAGTCTATACTGTGTAGATGTGGAAAAAACCCAGAGCCCAGATCTTTAGGAGGTGAGCCTGCAAACTTCACTCTGTTTATGGGGAAGTCACATATAAATGTAACAGCCTCATTAGGTGGGTGGATGCCCTACCTGATAGGAGATGTGATGGCCATGCAAGCTGAAAGCTTTTGCTGTGAATGTGGGAGGTAGATCTGTGCCAACACAGGCAGTGACCAACGCCTATAAAGCCATTCTTGAATCTCTCCTGAATTTCAAAGCATAGACATCCAGGGAGACCACCTAGTTCACTTGAGCATTCATAGGGTTGATGTGTCGCCAGCATGCTGTTACTGCCAGCAGATGGAATCCATGCCGGCAGCAGCACTGTTCCTTCAAGGAGGAAAAAACCTACAGCTTCAGGGTGATGATGTGTTGCATAGCTCTCCTGCTTTAATATTCACTCCCCGAATAGCTCTCTTGGATGTGTTAATTCCACAAGCCTTTGTCTGCTGTTCTGCTTTCTGCTCACAAAAGCAGGGAAGAATAAATAGCAGTGTAATGCAACTTGTGACAGTATAAATGCTCTCCAAAGAACAACTGCTGAGACTGTTGACATGAGAGTTTGTAAGAGAAAAAAAAGAAAATATGCTGATTCTGCTGGTTTGCTGCCTAAAGTGTGCTG
Organism: Rhinopomastus cyanomelas; assembly: GCA_013400115.1. Lineage (NCBI taxonomy): Eukaryota > Metazoa > Chordata > Aves > Bucerotiformes > Rhinopomastidae > Rhinopomastus > Rhinopomastus cyanomelas. The sequence goes on from VXBP01007655.1 coordinate 8,624, forward strand.
TTCCTGACTAAATGTTATGTAAGAGCTCAACTGCTCACAGTTTTCCAGTGCTTCACTGAGGAGTAAGTGCCATTGTTTACGTTACACGGTTAAATCTCAAGCTACAGGGTAGGAGGGCTCTCTTCTCTTCCATCAGCTACCTGTCTAAACATGCTTTCATGAAGTACAGACTTTAGATGAGAAATATTACTCTGTTTCACAATATTCTGTAAGTATTAAGAGGAACACACTCCACCCTTGGACATGGGTGCCACCCACCCACCCACCTGCTGCCAGTCCTGCTCCGCTTCACCCCATGTGGTGGGATTGTGGCATGCTGCCTGTGGGAGACAGTAGGGTTGCTGGATCCTTGTCTGGTGGGAACTGCTCTGGCACCACTGACATCAGGTTCACAGCCAGGTCAAAATCCAAGAGGAGGCTTGTTTCAGAGAATACTTGAGGGAGTATCTAAACTCATAAACTTGAGTTTATGAGGGAGATCTGTATCATCCACACCATAACTATCAAGTGGAAGAAGTGGAGGTACAGAAAAGGTCACAGGGTGAGCTGGTACCAAGACCAAACTTGGAGCCCAGTCCTAAGTGTGGCTTGCTAAGAGGAAGCAAGGATGCTCACTAATTCCTCAAGTACATAAGGAGTCCCTAATCTTACAGGGACCCCTTTTTTAATTCCCCACTTCAGATTACTTGCTCACCCAGACTGTCCAGCCTGTTTTATCTCTCATTTATGTTGCATTGCAGAAGAAATATAGCAGTGCCCTGAGAGCTGCGTCCCAGGTGACCCTTGTTGAAAAGATGGAACAGCAGTATGATACAGCCTATGGAAAGGATAACAGACTAATCCACTTTAGAATTGCTCTCTCACAGTGGTCATAAGACCTCTGTCTTTTCTTGGCCATGGAAACAGTTCATATCTGGAGTGCTGATAGTGTTGGGTAACGGTACATTGAAGCAGAAGAAAATACCTTGCAATAAATGACAGGGGAATTAATGAAGCTGGCTGAGGCAAGGAGCTTAAGGTGGTGGGTGGTCCATTCTCTCAGCTCTGGTGACTGTCAGTGCCAATGCTTGTGGGGATCTCAGTGGATACCTGCCCCTCAAGAGACTGTGTGGAGTGCAGTGAGCAGTTATTTCTAAGGCACTGTGCCCACAGGACGGGGAGTCACTGCCATCCTCAGCAACAAAGATCAGTTGGAGGTTGGCGACCCATCTTGAGAGCCACCTTGCCTGTTTCAGCTAGGTGTCCGCTTATGACCCAGGGTCTTTCTTTTCCATTGCATATTTTTATCTTCCTACCTAGTTAGCTAAGGCTTTTAAATGTGATGCAAATCTTAATTCGAGAGATAGTGTTGATGATAATAATAATAATAATAACAACAACGGAGCATTTTTCTAGTAATATCCCATGGTGGGAAGTGCTGGGCCAATCTTTTGAGCTTATTGATATTGGTTTCCCTAACATATCAATATGGGAATTTACTGGGGAGAAAAAGCTTTTGGTCAATAATCCCCATTTCAAACTGTGTAGCAGCACATTGAGTGGATGCAGGCAGTCAAACTGGGAGGGTTCAGCTGAGCAAAACAGAGGGTCCGCCGGGTTGGTAGTTTGTTTCCAAGACAGAGTGGCACAAAGTGGCAGAAGCTTCAGCAGAGTCAAACTGACGCTGAAGATTTACTGCAGAAAAGTCACTGCTACTTGTCACAGAGTACGTGCTGAGATTTTGTAGCCCGGCTCCCCAGGGGTGTGCAGTGGCATTTTGCCTTTCTTAGAATGGGATTCTGTAGAGGTTTGGTGTTAGGGGAGATGAATCCAGGCCAAAGTGCTTGTGATGATGTGTTGTAAACTTCAAGTGACCCTGCAAGTAAGGCAGAGCCTCACTGCCCTGTGGCAGTATTGTCACAGCCTCTGACTAGGAAAGGAAATAACTTACTCCAGCCCCTGGAGCAATTACTTTCCCTTAAACTGTTCTGTCCACGGTGCTTGTGAAGAAATGGAGTGATTCCCTATGCTTGGAAGTGGGCTGGGATTGAATGCCTGGGAGGTCCATCTAGCGATTACCTTTGGCTGGAGAGGATTCTCGATCAGCCCTAAAATAGACTGGTACAGTCTGATCCACAACAGGCTTCCCAAGTCTCTGTGACAGCGGAATTAATTGCACAAATCTACTCACAACAGCTGCACCTGCACATGTAAAACTGGCTGGCAATTCCAGTTAACAGTATCTGGCAATTTCAATAGAAGTGTCAACAACCCATGCAAAGGTTATTGGAATTAAAGGGAATTACAGAATTGGTTTTAAAAACTTAATAAGCTCGTGATCTCAGAAGATTGCACACACAGGCTCTGCTTTTCAAAACTGTTCTAGGGCATCCTTCTGGCAGAGGTTATTTCTCTGACCATCTGTGAATGTCAAGCATAGAATTAGGACTATTGGCAAATTTTCTTTCATATTTCTTACAGCAAAGTTCTTCACAAAGCTCCCTAGGATGAGAAGGAAGGCATTAGAGAGGAAAGGGAGGGGTAGCTCATGGTATAGCGGATGCAAAAGTCCAGATAACTTCAAGTCACAGGAATTTTGTCAGTAGGGTTTAATCTACTAACCTCTACTGGGGTCTGAAATGGATTCTGCAGACTTTCTATCAGCCAAGCTGGCTTTAGTGTGACAGTTACCCGTTGCCCTTCAGAGGGACAACAGACAGCAGGAAATTCACTGATGGAAAAATGCTCTGAATCTTCCTGTGTGCTTCCAAACCAAGTTTCCTCATTCATATCTCTGACCATTAGATACTCACCACACACATTGCAGTACTGCAGAGGATGTGTTGATCCTTCTGGGTAAATCAAGCCACTGGAGGTGTGCCAGCACAGTGAATATGAAAAGCCACCTTTGTAATGTGATGGCAAAAAAAAATAATCCTCATACCTGGGCATCTCACTCCTAAGCCAGCATCGCTGTTCCTATCAAAAGCCCTCCTGACTACGGAAAATGTAGACCAAACTATGTGTAAGGTGTTCATAGGGTCAGTGCATGTGCAGACATGGAACAGCATTGCACTCTAAAATCCTTAACAAACTGCAAACCCTTCTTAATTAGAAGCAGAAGAGATGCAGGTTCTGCAGTGAGTAACTCCCCAGTGATAAAGAAGTGAGCGTTCAGCCACCTCCCTATCAGCTCACAAATCTGTCCTATCTAAGGCTGCCATCTGAAGTTTTCTGTATTTTTTTAATGTGAAACAAAGAGCAGATTTATGGGTAAACAGGCAAAAATCAGTAAAAGGGATGGAAATTAGGCCACTCCCCAGGTCCTTCATGCAGACATGAAATATGTCAGCATAAGATCTTTGTTGCTTTACATTTTTGCTTCAGGAAAGCACTTGCAAACATTTAGTTCTTCTCTTTACAATCTGAATAACTGAAACTTAAATGAACATTTCTGACGAGGGCTGCCTTCCTGACTTGGGAACCAAATCCCTGTTTCAACTGGAGGCAGCAGGGTCTCTTTAGCTTGGAGAAGAGGAGATTGAGGGATGACCTCATTAATGTCTATAAATACGGAAAGGGGAGGTGTCAGGAGGATGGAACCAGGCTCTTCTCAATGTCATCTAGTGATAGCACAAGGGGCAATGGGTGTAAGCGGGAACATAGGAGGTTCCACATCAATATGAGAAGGAACTTCTTCACAGTGAGGGTGACAGAGCACTGGAACAGGCTGCCCAGGGGAGTTGTGGAGTCTCCTTCTCTGGCGACATTTAAAACCTGCCTGTGTGACTTAGTCTAGGCGATCCTGCTGTATCAGGGGGATTGGACTAGATGATCTTTCGAGATTCCTTCCAGTCCCTAATGTTCCTTGATTCTGTGAACTGGCCAACTGCATAGTAGTAAAGTAAAGCAGATCATTTAACCTTTCTGTCCTGGTTTCTTCTTTTGTAAAGCTGCAGGATGAATGCCTGCCTTCCCTGCCATGGGTGTAGTACAGAACAATAGAAATGAGTTCATTTTTTTAGAAAAATGCTTTAAAAACCCAGGCAGTATCGCTCTTCTTTTAGCACTGAGTTGTGTGTCCCATCAAGTGTAGCTCTGGGCAACAAGGTGAATAAAGGAGCAGTGTTATATTGCTTAGACACCTGGTAATGGTACCATTTGTAAAGTTTGCCCAGTATTAGCAGAGAGAGTGAGAAAGAAAGGCCTCGAGTTTGTTATATCTGCAAGTCATGCCTTGCTGCTCTCATTGCAGATTTTCTCTAGAGCGGCTGAAGGTCTCGCTGGCCTTGAGTACCGTGGGGGAAGAGAGAAATCTCCTGTTTCCCTTTGAAACACACTGCTTCCCTCTGAAAAACGCATGGAAGGGACAAACTTTTGGAATGTGCCTGTACTCTGTGCCCTTCCTCTCATCAACTGGCACTCACAGATTGCTGCTAAGAGCATCCGTCCGCAAGAAGCCGTGTACATGACTGACAGCCTTTCAGTGGCTGGAATTCTGAGAGTTGGAATAATGTCATCACCTCTGATCTTCACAAAACCCACACACTGTATACACAATGTTAGAGAACATTTCTCATTTGCATAACATTGCACTCCTAAGACGTGCATCAGAAAGGTGAAATCCTCCATGTTAGCTGGTGCACAGGGCTGCCCCGCGCTGACCTGCGCTCACCAGTGTTGCAGTCCTAGAGTAGAGAACAAATAAAGGGAGAGGTTAACAGAGCTGTCAGGGGAAAGTTTCAAAGACAGTCAGAAACTAACAGAATTTGGGATGGGGTGGTTGTAGAGCACCTGCATTGGGCCACTGGAGGATGTTGGTTCAGGAGACATGGTGAGCAGTAGGGTGACGGTGGCCAGAAGAGCTTTGCTGCTTGCTTGGGAGCTTTGGTGGCTGCTGCATGATTTGCAGCCCAGGCTGTCTGAGAAAATTAATGCTTCAGAATAAGGCCACCCAGTCTCAGCCCATCAGTGACATAGGGAGGCTTAGGTGTCATTGTCATCTTCTGCCTATGAGTGATCCTCAGAAATTCCGTAGTGCTGCTGTCCCCAGAGCAGAGAGCAGATCGTTATCATCTTGGCTGGATGAAGAAGCATTTCATAGAATCATAGAATTATTAGGGATTGGAAGGGACCTCAAAAGCTCATCTAGTCCAATCCCCCTGACACAGCAGGATCACCTAGAACAAGTCACAAAGGAACATATCCAGGTGGGTCTTAAATGTCTCCAGAGAAGGAGACTCCACAACTCCCCCGGGCAGCCTGTTCCAGTGCTCTGTTACCCTCACTGTGAAGAAGTTCCTTCTTGTATTCATGTATTCATTCTCATATTCATTCCTATGTTCCAGCTTACAACCATTGCCCCTTGTCCTATCACTACATGACATCAAGAAAAGCCCAGCTCCATCCTCCTGACACCCACCCTTCACATATTTGTAGACATTAATGAGGTCACCCCTCAGTCTCCTCCAAGCCAAAGAGACCCAGCTCCCTCAGCCTCTCCTCATAAGGGAGGTGCTCCANCACTCCACTAGATACAGGCCTCCATCCAGACTCTGTCCCATTGACCACTGCTCTCTGACTTCTATCCTGCAGCCAGTTCACAATCCACCTCGCTACCCTATCGTCCAGTCCACACTGCTTCGGTTTGTCTGCGAGGATGGTGTGTGAGACTGTGTCAAAAGCCTTACTCAAGTGAAGATAGACCACATCTACCACTCTGCCATCATCTATCCACCTGGTTATGTCCTCATAAAAGGCTATCAGGTTGGTCAAGCATAACTTCTCGTTGGTGAAGCCATGCTGACTGTCCATAACAGTCCTCCTGTCCTTGGTGTTGCCTGGAGACATCCTCTAGAACAAATGGTTCCATCACCTTTCCCGGGATGGAGGTGAGGCTGACTGGTCTATAGTTACCTGGGTCTTCCTTCTTTCCCTTTTTGAAGACTGGAGTGACATTTGCTATCCTCCAGTCCCTAGGCACCTCTCCTGATCCCCATGACTTAGAAAAGATGATGGAGAGTGGCTTAGCAATGACTTCTGCCATCTCCCTTAGTACGCACGGGTACATCCCATCTGGGCCCATGGATTTGTGCACATCCAGTTTGCTCAACTTATTCCTAACCCAGTCCTAAATGAGTCAGACTCCTCTCTTGCCTCAGCTTCCTTCCCCCAAGTCTGGGGCTTGATATCAAGACAGCCCCCAGAAGTATAGACAGAGGCAAAGAGGTGTTCATTTGGTGTTTTGCTGTGGTTACTTTGGTGGGAGCTGCTTGTCTCTGCTTTTGTTTGTAAGTCTTGAGGAACAGCTCCACTGGGCTGCTTCAGGCCATTTCTTCCGTGCTTGGGTTTTGAAGCTGTTAAGATATTGGGGCACTTACATGGATTCATGTAGGCTGCCTGATGCACCTCCTGGCATCTGGGTGCAGAATGTGCTCTTGAAGTGTTATGTTGAGGCTAATAAATGCAAAGCAGATGGGGAGGTGCCCTCTTTGCCTCAGAGAGGCCATTCCACTAGCTGCTGACAAATACAGCAGGTCACTGCTTGAGGAGGAAAGCTGATGTCCTCTCAGACCTTGAGCTTGGTGGACAAGAGGGACAAACATAATATGTACTTGATTCATTTGTGGTGAAAAAGTGCCAGAGAGTGTCTGGAAAGAACTTCAGCTCTTCCATTCCCATCAGCTTGCTTTCAGGCTCAGAATGGGTTTTGTCCTTCTCTGTTTCCAGACAACAAATTTTAAAGCAACTTCTCAAAGTGAAGGTTTTAATGAGTTCTCGACACCGTATCGCATCCCTTGGATTTGCATCATTTGAACCATATTTCTAGAGGTAATTTTTTCAAAGTGGTGCTCAGCTTCGTGTGAGGGATTCATTCTTCAGAACTTGGGATGTACGAATGGGGTCTAGGCATTTGAACAAGAAATTACAGCGTTTTCCTTCTATTTCCTGGGGCTTGCCTGGGGAAGGTCAGTGTGTTATTTGTTCAGGAGACAACCACACAACTGTTTTTGTCCTTCCCTAGGGCAAAGACCTCTTAGACCGTCTCAGGCTGTGCAGGGCTGTACCCTGAAGAGTGAGCAGGACTGGGTGGCCTGCTCCCTACGTCTCTCATCAGTGCTGCAGTGAGACTGTACAGCATACCTGCAGTACTTCGACCTGTCTGATAAACCTGCGGTTGGTTGAACCCCAGTTCGTACCCTGCTCAGGGAAAGTCGAGCTGCCTTAGAGGTGTTAATTAAATTAGCACTCTGCAGGAAGGTACTGGTGACCCTGTGGATGGAGACTTGCCCATGGCAGGGATCTGCTTCACTGTGAGGGTGACTGAACACTGGAACAGGCTGAGCAGGGAGGTTGTGGAATCTCGTTCTCTGGAGATGTTTAAAACCTGCCTGGATATATTCCTGTGTTACTGAATCTAGGTGATCCTGCTGTGGCAGGGGGATTGGACTAGATGATCATAGAATCATAGAATCATTGAATCATGAGGGATTGGAAGGGACCTCAAAAGATCATCTAGTCCAATCCCCCTGACACAGCAGGATCACCTAGACCAAGTCATACAGTCAGTCAGGGTTAGAAGGGACCACAGGATCATCCAGTTCCAACTCCCCTATCATAGGCAGAGACACTCCACCCTAGATCAGGCTGGCCAGAGCTTTATCCACCCTGGCCTTAAACAGCTCGAAGGATGGGGCCTCCACCACCTCCCTGGGCAACCCATTCCAGGCTCTCACCACTCTCACGCTGAAGAACTTCCTCGTCACATCCAGTCTAAATCTACCCATCTCCAGCTTTGCATGATCTTCGAGGTCCCTTCCAATCCCTAATGTTCTGTCATCTTTAAAGACCCTTCCAACTCAAATGAGTCTTCCCTGGGCCTTCATCCCCCTTGCATCTGGGCTATGCCTACAAACCTGAGTTTGTCCTGGCAGCTCCAATTAAAAGGGAAACCTCACACAGCACAGGACAGTTTTATTCTCTGATGTAATCATGTCCTAAAAGAAAATAGCCTTCTTGTCCAGGGAATTGATATATTAAATAATTCTCCAATCTTCTCAGTTCAGTGCTCAGCCCAAGCATTTAAAATCTTTTAAACAACTACGAAAGCCATCTGATTTTACTGTGTCAGTAATGATGCCGCAGATTTGAGAAATTAATTTCTTCCCCACTGAATGCTCTGTTTGAGAAATGGTATCACATTGTGAGACACTGCAACAAGCCCTGCTGATCACATTGCTTAACAGGATGCTGGCTAATGACCCAAGATAATAGAAGGTGAAAGCTGAATACATCTTTTAAATTCATCACATGATACAAAATAACCCCAGCACTTGGTGCTGTGTAGATGAGCACTGCCCAGATGCTCCAGCAGAAATAATGCATTTTCATAAACTAAACTGGAAGAATCCACTTCATTTTAGTCTTTACTTTTTTTTCAGGGAGGGAACCAATGGAACACCTCAGGCTGGGTGCTCAGCAGGTGTAGATTAGCAGTGCTCCACTGGAGTTGATGGATCATTATTTCCTGCTGCTGGAAGAGGAAAGTAAGAGTAGATGCAGTCAGCAGTTAGAAGTTCTCAAGCCCCAAGCAAGTGCCTGCAACACTGACAACATTAACAGCAAGAAAAAGCCTGCACTCACTGTAGATTAATAGCAGTATTCCCCTCAAGGCTTCGGAATTCCTACAGCAGGTGCTCTGGGTACAATCCAGCCTGCATCACTTAGCATTAGTTAAATCAAAGTGCTTATTAAGAAGGTTAAACTTTGCAACAAGGATGCTGCAGTGTGTGCAAGCGCCTCCCCTGACCTTGCTTTGTGGCAGCAGCGCTCACAAACTTCAGGGTAAAGTCACAGTTACATGGAAACCCCATGATCTTCCACTTTCTAGAATTTAGTGATGATCTCACTTTTACAAGGCTGGACATGTGAAAATCGAGTAGAGGACAAGGAAAGGAGACATGGCAGAGGAGAAGGGAAGGACTGCTCTGCCAGTGAAGCAGCCCAGTCTGTTTTTTGGCCCCTTGCCGTTCATTATTCGCAGCTCCTTGGGTGAATGGATTTTATTTTTCTTATTCAGAATGATTCTCAGATCTCCTACCAAACACACCCTCCCCCCCCCCGCCCCCATCAAACAGGAATATGCTTGTTCAGATTTCCTCTGGAAAAAATTCAGAGTATTTAGGAAACAGAAAGAATACATATGGCCAGCCATATAGCCGGAATAATAATCAGGAATAGCTGGGAGGTGGGGGTGGGAAAGAGTCAGACAATTCTCCCTGTGAGACAACCTGGGCTGTTTGGAAACTGTGTGCTTAAACAGCATCTGGTCAATTATAAGAAATGCATCAAATGAAATTCAAAGTCATTCACAACTGAATTAATATGAGAGGAAAAAGGAGACATTTGGAAGGAATATAATTAAAATTAATAATTCAGCCAGCCCTACCTTTCCTTTTTGAACACTACGAATATTGATTCTCATTTCCTACACACAGGTTTTTATGTCCCTGTCCAGCTGTTGCCTTGGGGCAACACTTGATACCCCTTGGAGTGGTGCCTTCGGGTCATTCTTGCAGCAGCTGCTGCACAAGCCCTCAGCCAGTTAGTCTTTCGTGTAGCATTTACACTTACCGGGCTTTACAGTGAGTGGTAAACTCCAGCGCTTTGTGCAAGTTCCGAGTCCTACAACTTAGCTGCTTTTGTCTTTTTCCTACACTGCATCATTATTCAGGACAGCCTTTCTGCCTGTGTTTGAATTGCAATAGCAGAGGCACAAGCTTAGAATCAAGTACACACACAATTACACAGCATCATCCCGGACTGGTTCTGTGCTTGCTCAGCACAGAGTAGCAAAACACGCCATCAGAGACACTCAGCAGATACGTGCTTTAGTTTATAGTGTTTCTTTTGGTGCCTCTGTCTCTCCTAGGTTGAATGCAGAACCGCATCGCCTGCACCATGAGCTCATTAACTTTATTTCATCTCTTGAAGGGGTGGACACCAATCTGATATTTAGTGTGGAAAAGCAGATCTGAAGCATCAATCTGGAGACTAATTTTTGACACTCCTATCCCTCTGTGTCTTTGATGTGTATGAAAAAACCCCAAATAATCTAAGCATAGAATTAAAGGAAGGTGAGAGGCAAAGAGCAGCTCAGCTGGAGCAGAGCCTGGCAAGGCAGAGCAGAGGCCACCGTGGTCCCTGGGGTATTAACAGTCTGGTGATTGCTCCTAATTAGAGAGAAACAGCAGTGAGGAGCAAAGTGAGATTCACAGAGCCTGTTTGAGTGCAGGAGGTGTCAGAAAACTCATTCATCTCAGATTTCCCACCTCTTGGCTCCAGCATATGGCCCAGCCATGAAGAGGTCCCTTGTGCCAGCATCTTCACACATGGAGCTAGTACAAACAAGGAGCAAGTGCTGCATGTCTGCATTCCTTAATGCTGTTTATTTGTGGCCTTCTTCTGTTTTCAGTGGTGCAAAAGGGAGCACCAGGGCAGTTTAGGATATTTTTGGTGTCTGCAGCAGGTTGGATGAGTGTTCATGTGGTTTGGTAATGGCAGACAAGAGCAAATCACAACCCAAGAACCAAACAACTAAAACGGTCTCATCGTTTCAGTCAGCGATGCCACAAGTAGGCAAACAAAGGCAAGCTCAAGTAAAGAGCAAACATAGCCTGGAAGTATGACCCTGCTGAAATCAGGCTGAAAGAGCCCAGCTTCAGTAGGTGCAGGATTTCTGTGGAAATAAGGTCCATCTTCCTGCCTAGCACAGCCCCAGGGAGCAGCCAGGTGCTTGAAATCCTGCAACAGAAGCACTCATTCAGCCCAGAGCCTGAGAGCTAAGGCAAGGTGAGAGCTTTCAAGTCCTGTCTTGGCCCAACACAGGCTCCTAAAATGCTCTCCATTTTGGACCCTCCCCCAAGGCCGCAGCAGAACAGAATGTGCCTCGTAGATCAGTAATTAAGATTTTTAATTCTTGCACATCCTGCCGTTTTTCAGCTACCCAGAGCCACTCGTTGCCTCTAACCATAATTGTCAGGAGCTTCTTTCAGCATCAGAGCTGAATCTTCCCCAGAAAACAGCAGATGTTCTCTGGCTGTGTCCTCTCAGAGCCTCCCCAATGTGCCTGTGGGTTGCTGCCACGTGGCATTGGAGGCACGAAAGTCAAACGGTGCCTTCAAACACAGCATCACTCACTCCTTGGCGAAGCCTGTCCCGCGCTGTACAGGAGTGGTGGGTGTGCTCTTTCCCTGATAAAATGTTATTGACAAGGATTTGATTTTCCTGAGAACAGGAAAATTCAAACTACTGCTAGGGGGACTAAGTAACTAAATCTTTTAATGAGCAGAAAATGTATCATTACTGTTACAGGAGGAGACAGGAAGACATTGCCAGACAGTAAATCTGTTGTGGTGGTTATTGCCATTTAATATTGAGTCAATATAGGTAATGTCTTGGAGTCTTTCCACACATACTGATAAAGCAGCCAGGACATGGGCTGCTCTCCAAACAGCAAGTAGTTTGAACTTGAGATTTCTGTAATAATTTCTCTCACTCTGTGCTGTCCTCAGGTCTCAGGGCTCAGGTATTTGCTGAAGAAGTGGGTTGAAATCTTGGCATTGGCTTGCTCTGTGACCTTTAATCCCCTGAATTGCTGCACCAGGGAGATCCCACTTCTGCTACCCTGGATAACTTACCTCTGGTCTCCCTGATACAAGTCTGCTCTTGCTAGGGTTTGTATTGTCTCACCTTGATCTGCTATCTGCTGCGTGTCTTGGATCAGAACATAGGAGACATCTCTGAAAAACCGTATATGCCACAAAATTCAGTTCACAACAATCTTTCAAGACACAACTCAAGTCTTTACTTCAGAAAAACCTGGTGGAGGATCTGGTAATACCATAATTTTATTTAGTTGTGCACCCAGTTTTGACAAACCCATCAACGTGCCTTGCCCTGGCATTAGATTCAGCCTGAGCAGCTCATCACTATCAAAAGGCAGGGTGGTTCTTGCTGCTGCCATTGACATAACTTTGCAGAAATTAGTGTCCTAAATTCCCAAGGAAAGACGATACACAGAGATCAGTTTGCCACGGACTTTCTGTACTAATACAGGGTTAAAAGGAGGAGGAAAGCACCAGCTTTTACTGTCCTGAGCAGTAGAGTTTTTCAGCTGGGTGACACTGGGGTGTGGGTATCGGAGACAAAGCCTAACATTAGGAGATGAGCCCAGAGACCAACCAAGACAAAGAGGGCACAGACTAACCCTATTAGATAGAAAGTGTTTAACTTCTCTGGCACGCTGTGATCCACATCTCAAAGTTCATTCCAGCAAAACCCACCTTGATGGGTCAAACCTCTTGTGGTCCCACGGATATGGAGTACAGTCACCCCCCCTCCTCACTTTTTCCCCAGCTCTCTGCACTGGTGGGGTTCCCTGTAGATGTGGAGGGAGGGCAGATGTAGCTTATTGCTAAAACAACTTGCTGACAGATCGCACTCCTTCTCCCTGCTTGTGCCTCATGGCTAGTGGTCCCTGGCCTGTGGGGTGATGCTGGGATGCTGCCCTCAGCCTCAGCCTGTTCCTGCAGCTCAGACTGAGCAGTTACGGGAGTAAAATTAGAATAAAGTTTCTCTTGGCTGCTTTAATAAATCTCTGTCTGCACTTTCTTTTGTTCAACATATGCTCCAGCCTGACTCTGCAAAGAACTCTAACAGGGTAAACACGGCCATACACTCAGATAAAACTGTCCCAAACGGAAATCAATATAAATCTGGCTGGTTTGAAAATACCTCAGTCCGAGGTTTTTGTCAAGATACAACATTGATGTGGCAGTTTAACAGGTACTTAATATTTATATATTCCTGCCCAACATCCAAATAGGTTGGGGCCCTACTGTACTTTGTGAGACAGATGTTTTCATCCACAGTGTCTCCAGAAAATTTTGGAATCATCACTGATACCTCCAGACTGTTACTGCAGCCACTACTTGGATCCAGCTGGTAATCAAGGCTCCAGTTAAGAGTTGCTCCGTAAGTTGTGCAGGGGAGTTTGGCAGAGTTTGTATTTCTCCTTTCCCTTCCTTCCACATCTCTCTGCCTCCAGAGAGTTTAGATGTCCTTGTTCCCAGCTTCAGGAGGGGCTGGGTGTGCAGAGGGCTGTGTTCATTCTCCCTAGTTCTGCACACACCAGGCTGATGCTGGGCTCTGAATCAATTGACATTAGGATTTCTGTGAGTTAATTCATCAGGCCAGACCTTTGTGGCCATTCAATCACTGGAGGGAAAATAAGCCCAAAGGGAGCTGTGAGCATGCAAAATCCTGGCAGCGGAGGAAAAGGAAAAGGAAGAAAAACAAGCTCTGGCCATTGCTCCTCTCTGCTAGCAGCATGGCAAATGGTGGGGGGTTACTAGACAGCCGTTCCTTGAGGCTTAGCATAAGCCAAGAAACAATAAAAGCAAGCAGGGAAAAGAAGACAGAAAATGGATTTTAAACAGATTGTCGTGTCACCATTCTATTCCTGCCACCTCAGCGGGAAATTAATCACATAATGTCGTGCAACGAAAAGGTAGCCCTAAGGGTCCAGTGCAGAAATGGCTCTGCCCTGAGGGCGTGAGTGAATCAAACCTCAGGGGATAGGGGGAGGGTAGCCCTGTCTGTGCCAGGAACAGTGAGCAGTTCCTCCAGCCAAAAGGCAGGCTCAGTTCTGCCCCATCAATGTGTCCAGTGTCTCTAAGAAGTGGGAGAAAAGTAAAGGAGCTGCGAAGTCAACTTGAGGAGAGTAGCTTCCCCTTGAGTGTGAGTTTTTTGCCCAGAATGGGAGTGGTAGGCTGAAGGTGCTGCAGCAGTGCAGGCAGGGAAAGGGCTGGTTGGCTGGAGGAGCCTGCCTGAGGGAGCCACAAGATAGCAGCACCTCAGCATCACACAGGAGTAAATGGTCCGTTCTCTCAGTTGCAGATTTACAGCCAAGATGGGCACAGAGGAGTCCATATTTCTTCATAGGAGCTGGATGGCTGTGGAGAGAAGGCTCCCTGGAGAGGTATCTGGGATATAGATGGACGTTACCCATAAATACAGAGAAATAAGTTTCCCATTAGACTTAAATCCAGTGAGGTGGCATGAATCACCTTAAACATGCATAACTCCCTTATATATCATCACTGCTCAGGCATTAGTTAACCCATAAGAACCATCCCTAGAAAAGATCTCAGTGTATCCCAGTACAACTGCTCGCGCAACAAGATAATGTTTTCTAGGTCAAACCACCACCTAGGAATTTGATGCTGCAAAAAGCTGCAGTGAATCCTATGCTATTAATTCTGGAGGTGATTAAGGACCTCTGGGACTACATGGCCCAGATGAAGGGGTGGCTTTGAGGGTCTGCTTAGTTCTTTAAGCTACTCATATAATCAGCACTTTGCCTGAATGATGTTATGCCTGATGGCAGAAGCTGGTAAGACTGGTACCTGCCCGGAATGTGGGTATTTTCCTTTTTAATGTATTTGCTTTGTACAGCTCTACTCCAAAAAGCATGTTGGCTTGCATTAGATTGCACAGGTTGGTTTGAGCTGGGCTTCCAATGCCAGAGAGGCAGCGGAAAGAGCAGAGCAACACAAAGAAGAAAAGGCATTAAGCAAATAAAAGGGTGATTTAAGGTGGCTGCATCCCCACCTGGAGCTCCCAGTATTGGTTTTCTGTGCCAGAACAACCAGAAGCCAAAAACAGAGGAAGAAAGGAAACTAAGTGGAAAAGAGAAACTAATCCTCTATGCACGGGAGCAACGGAAATGTGTTGAGTTCTGCCCAAGGCAGGGGACGGAACAAGTTGAAAGCTTGTGGGTAAGAATTAGGGGATGTGGAAAAGGAGATGAAATTGCTGTAGGGGTCTACTATAGACCACCAGACCAAGAGGAAAATGTTGATGAGGCCTTCTACAGACAGCTGGAGTTAGCCTCCAGAGCTAACTCCATGGTGCTCATGGGTGACTTCAATCACCCTGATATTTGCTGGGAAACTCACCCTGATTGAAGTCACAGCCAGGTACAGCCAGGCACAGCCAGTCCAAAAGGCTCTTGC
>VXBP01007662.1:0-11882 GCA_013400115.1 Rhinopomastus cyanomelas
TTGCAGCAGCAAAAGGCACAGGCATTCCCTGCAGTTCGGAGTCTGAACAGCCGCGTCCTTTGTCAGGGGGATTGTCTGGGCAAACAAATCCCTCCTATCAGCTGCTCTAGCCCTGGTCCTTCTAACCCCACCCATTGCCAACAAGAGGAAGACAGGAAAGAGAAGAATGAAAGCAAGACAGAAACACGACCTAACAGAACAAGGCGGCGTCTGCAGCCCGCCTGCTCGCCCTGCCTTTGCGAACTGCCTTGCTAACTGCCTCACTATGATCCTGTTACCCTACTCTTTTTCACCGTGCTCCAGGTCGCCGTGCTCCCCCGGAGGCTCTTGCCCTTAAATACTGGAAGGAGAGTCACGACAAGACTCCTTCCTGCTGACCGTTGCAAAGCTCCTTCGGAAATGAAGGCGCTTTGCTGCTGCCGCCCGGTTTGAATATGACACCGAGATTCCTCCCTGCTGGCTGCTGCAAAGCTCCTCGGGAACCAACAGTGGATAATAATCTGTAGCTTTAATGAGTTCAGGTATCCTCCTGGTGATATCCTGAACCCGGGCCCCTGGGAGACAGCAGAAGTCCTTGTGGGAATGGACTGGTCTACACACGGGAACTTCTGTTCCCCTCAAAAAGGAGTCACCGACAACCACCACCCTTCTCTTCTTTCTCGTAATAGAGGTTTTGAGGGGTTTTTCAGTAAGGGTGCTCCTTGGGGGTTCTCAGGTTAAGACAATATCTTCAACCTCCTCATACTGATCCCCAAAATCCAGTTCCCCGAACCTGTTCTCCAAGGGCAGATGGAAAGTTGACATCTGGAAAGGCAGAGGGGGGCAGGAGATGGTTCAGTTTCCCCCACAAATGCAAACCTGTTCCCAGTCCTCATCATCAGGGAGACCCCTACCTTCTTCCTTGTGGGGCAAAGCCCTGATCTCTTCCAGTTCATGAGCGTCTTCTTCCTGGTGATTGGAAATACCAGGCTCCTCTGACTCCTGGGCAGCTCTAAGAGATGAGAGAGTGCTATACCACCAATCTACCTCCTTTTCACACTCACAGATACTCCTCAGCCTATCCACCTCATCCCTTAACTCAGCCACCATACAGAGCAGGTCATTCACCTGCTCACAATGTATGCAGGTGTTCTTGGCACCACTCTCTTGCAGTGGCATAAGACTCATGCATTCCCTGCAGTCAGGAGTCTGAACAGCCACATCCATTGTCAGGGGGATTGTCTGGGCAAATGAATCCCTTGTAGCTGCTGTCTTAGCCCTCGATCGTTTAACCCCAACCATTGCTAACAATGGGAAGGATAGTAAATAGTAAATTAAAAGCAAGAAAGAAACACGACCTAACAAAACAAAACAGCATCTGCTACGCTACCTGCTTGCCCTGCCTGCGTGAACTGCCATGCAAACTGCCTCTCTATGATCCAGTTACGTTCCTGTTTGCCTACTCCTGTTCGCTGTGCTCCAGGTTGCCGTGCTCCCTAGAAGCTATTAGACTTAAATACTGGAAGCCAAGCCCCGCCGAGACTCCTCCCTTCTGGCCGCTTCCAAGACATGCTGTGCTGTGTGCTGTGTGCACTGATGTACAGGCATTTTAGGGAGCAAGCTGAGTGCTCCAATTTCACCCTAGGACGGCAAGAGGCCACCTGGATTTCATTAAGACCAGAGCTCTGTCCCACTGGTGCACACCAGTGAACTCTACCACGCCACTTCAAATCTGGTTTAAAGCACTCTGAATGCACTCTGCTGATTCCTGCCCTTGATCAAACCAGTGGGACTGTTATCAGTAGTAGATAAACACTAAAAATATACAAATTAACTGCCAGATTTTCTGGCTATTTTTGTGTTACTTCTGTGCATGGAATTGTCTTAAATTTTAGGTCATACAATGTCTAGTCTCACCCCTCAAAAATATTATTGAGGCTGGAAAAGTCCTCTGAGATCATCCAGCCCAGCCTATGAACTAACATCACCACACTAGACAGACCAGGGTGCTAAGTGCCACAGCCAGTCTGTTCTTAAAACCCTCCAGAGATGGAGACTCACCACTGCCCTGGGCAGTTTATTCCGGTGTCTGATCACACTTTCCATGAGGAAAGGCTTCCTAACATCCAACCTAAATCTCCTCTGAACCTGCTCCTGTCCCTCAATCTCTTTCTTGAAGTCAGGGACTGAGAACTGACCCCAGTATTCGAAGGGAGGCCTCATCAGTGTCCAGTAAAGGGCGAGAACTATGTCCCTAGCCCTGCTGGCTACACTATTGCTGATACAAGCCAGGATTTCCTTGGCTTTTTGAGCAAATGGGCACTTTTCTGGCTCAAGTTCAGCTGACTGTCAACCAGTACTTCCAGGTCCCTCTCTACTGGGCTGCTTGTTAGCCACTCACTTCCTAGTCTGCAACACTACAGACATAAAGAAAATTAATTTCAACTAATTCAGTTATGAGTCTAACAGAACCACTAGTACGCTTTGGGGTTTCTTTGCTGTTGATTTTTAGTGAGTAAATTAAGTGATTTTCATACTATAAAATGTTTTGCCATTATTGGTAACAAAGACCATGAGCTACACTGCATTATATGGGAACAATCATGAGTTCTGACAAAATATATAAAGTAATTTCTCTACATATATCCTCAGCTTAAAACACAAGAACATTTATTTCTACATTAACAGGCTATAACACTTTAACAAGAATTGAGTCTTTCTAGTGTGCTGTTTCTCCTTTGTGCAGAGAAGCTATCTTGATTGCAACTACCTTTTCTTCCATCTCCACCCTTCACAGTCCTGTGGCAAAAGGATGGCAAAAATTTGGACATCTTAATGCTAGTAGTTTTTTAACTTGTGAGTGATTCTATGGTTTTAATTAGAAATTTTTGTTTACAGATGGCTGTTCAAAATCTTATCATGAAAAGTTTAGCACAGTGATTGATGCATGGTGCTCACTATTTGCTCTCCTCTCTGCAGTTGTTGAACATGACATATCTTCCTTAAGGCAACCTGAAAGGTAGTATTTACATCATTTTTAGATGTGGTCCATTTGACTTGCTTCCCTTTGGAGCTTACAATGAAAAGCAGACACTACTCATATTCCAAGAAGCAGTCATGGTGAAAACACTTACTCTGATTCACAGGCAAATTAACTTTATTGCATAGTGTTAAAGCCCAGTGCTGGAACAGCATTGCCTCTTCTCTTCTGTGAGACATATGGACTAAACTTCTAGCTACTGGCTTTATAGAAGAAGATAAAAACCTTTAAGACTATGATAGTCGGTGGCTTGCAGAGCTTGACTTGAGTGTCCTGTGCTACCATCATATTCAGTACTAATTTCCGTTTCTCAAAACCAACAGTAATGCACAAGTTTGAGACATTTTGGTACACCATTTTGCCGCAAAACCTTCTTCATTCACAGTCCTGTAAAAGAAATGATTCTTGGCTCGATAAAATATATCAGTCCAGGATGAGAGACAGTTCATAAGTCTCATCTTCAACTGTATTTCTAACTGCTGAATAAAGAGGAACATTTTAATATTCCTCCTAGCACTTTTGTGTAATCAAACCCTTCTGCTCTGCATATTCCTATCATCACATTCTAATAATTGGAGATGCACAATCAAACCTCATAAATGAGGCATGTCAGTGTATCATCTATAATGAACCTTATTCTTTCTTATAGCAATGTAGGATGCATCTGGCTTCTCTATTTTAGCTATCACATTGATTCAACCAGTGCACATTCAGTCCTGACTGATGTGCATTCTTGTTAAGCAATATTTCTTTAAATTCAGGGAAAATTATGACTAAAATGAACTTAATACCTCTACAAATCATTTAAATGGTGTGCAAAAAGGCATAGAACATTATGTTGACTTGATGAAGTGTCATCTACAATGGCAGGCTGTTATATAAAGTTTATTTAGTGAGTGCATGATGATCACATCAGCCAGAATATTACAATGATGGAAGCAATTACTAATCATAATATACAAGATCCAAAAGTAAAAGCAATTTGAAATGCACAGAGAAAGATAAAACAAGCTCATAAACAAAGAGCTTTTCTAAAAATATTCTAATGAGATTTACAATGTGACTTTCATTTTCCCTTCCTCCAAAAATAAAATTTCTGTGTAAGACACAAAATAATAAGTGGGTGATAAAAATAGACCAGGATGCAAATAATGCATTTGAATTCCTGATGGCAATCAAATGTTTTATTTTAAAGCTGTCATCTAAAATTTTGAATAATTGCTAAAAATCTACTTGCTTTTATTTTTAACCACACGAGCCTAAAAGAATCATAAATTTACGCATAGCTAAAAAAAAATTTAAACTCTTTTTCTAGAAGAAAAAACACACATGAAAACACAACCCAACAAGATGCAAAAGGTTGAGCTCTTTACTTCTCATGTATACAAACACCTTTGACTGTGTAGGAATGGTTAGGCAATCTGTAGATAATCAACCTCTACATATTGGTCTGCAGGACACCAGCATCTGATGAGGTGGTGGAACTTTATAACATGGTGAACTCCATTCTCAGAGCATGTCTGTCTGTGCCTTACACCTATCCAGGAGAGTAAAGTATTTATTGTCTGTAATTTACAGGCAAAGAAGTGGCTATAAAGGCTGTGCAAGGTCACAATAAACCTAAGCCTCTTGGAACATTAATGCATTTTAATTTAAATTAAATAAATAATGGTCTTTATTTTTCCAGTGAATTTTATTTTTAGTGTGATGACATCTGGTTTTTTTCAAACTATTTGGACTTAATATCCATGTTGTGACCACTCTATACGTTTTTAAAATGTAACCCAAGGTGAAAGATAAACTGAGTTCTGTAATGCATCTTTCCCAAGGAATCATACAATCATAGAATATTAGGGGTTGGAAAGGAACTCTAGAATCCAACTCTCCCTGCCAGAGCATGATCACCCAGGGCAGGCCACACAGGGCTGTGTCCAGACTGGTTTTGAAAGTGTATAGAGAAGGAGATTTCACAACCTCTCTGGGAAGCCTGTTCTACTCTGATAGAAGCTTTTTGTTTTGTCTTTTCAATATATTTTTTTTTTAACTGCACATATTTCAAGTTCAATTTATCTACATCTTTGATCTACCCCTACACAGACCATAAAATAAAAGAAACATTTCAACATTTTATCCTTTTTTTCTTTTCACATTTCAACCAACATTCACAAATACCTTTTGAATATGTAAACCAAGTATGTAAAAGCCATTGTACCTCACATATAGGCTTATGTTAATGTTAGTGGAACTGGGCTGGTGATAACATGTGACAAACTTGCAGCCCTTGTGGAAAATCCTTAGCTAGCATGTCCCATTTTAGCAAGATGTCATGTTTCAAAGTTCTCTTTCATCAGGGATTATTTATCCATATTCTGAGAAGGCGTAGGACAAAACCAGAGCTATCACCTCAAGGTTTAGGCTGATGGAATATTTTTATTTGGCTTGAATTTCTTCTAACATCTCTCTTTATCAAGTTCATCTGAAGGTATATGACTTAAAATCTGTCTCATGCCTTTTTGCTTCACTATTACTTCCAGCTAAAAACATACAGAGGTGAGATGCTCACTTTGCAGCTTTCTGCTTCATTTTAGCATAAGTAAAACAGAGAAATGCTGCATATTTATCTTTCATTATTGGAGAAAATAAAATGTAAGAGGGCCTTTAGTTTTTGTGACTGTTGACAGCTAAGTTGCGGCGCTACCCAAATCAAGTGTACTTTAATTTCACTCTCTGGAGAGGGATTACTGCAAAAGATGTAACAACTAGGAAGTGAAATGTCATAAAAACAAAAACAAATAAATTTTGGACAGAGAGGAACTCTATAGTGAATTAAATAATACAGATTATTTTTCACTCATTATAAAAGCAGCTTCTAGAAATAACTGAATACTTAAATGCATGTGTGTCTGCCAGCAGTCATAGCAGAAAGACATCATTTCCTGCTCTGTAGATCTTATGCCTGTACATTCGGGTTACTGTTTTATCAGGAACCTTTGACTACATCTCTAAACATCCTTCAGTAAGATTATTTCTCATTTGCACTCCCACCCATACGTTTGTCCTTATTAGTTCAGCTTCGTTCACTTTGATAGTCAAACAAAATAAAGACAACAATAATCAATAAAATATTTTAATAGCACCAGAATGTTAATAAAATAGCACCTTTAGATCAATGTATGTAACTTGTTTTATTCCTTTGTGCTTCTAATCATGCTCCTTTTCTTGAATAATTTAAACTAGTGCAGACACAAACCTTCTGGGGTAAGCATCACCTAGGGACTGTGCTTTCATAGTTAGTGGATTAGATTTCAAGTTCTATTTCATATTTTCTACTTCCCCAAGTGTTATTTTTCTCTATGAAGTGGTCTTATGTCCACATCAAATGGCATATCATGGTTATAACTGGAGTTTTTTATATAACTTTGGTCTGACATTTAGATGCTTAGAGACATAAAAACATCTCCTACCCCCAATATTTGTCTTCACTTCTCACTAAGATTTAAGTGAACTTGACATATAATGCAAACTATGTTTGCAGTGTTTGGGAGGGCACACACAGTAGAGACTGATAATCATGCAGAAGATACATCTTCAAGTTCCCAGGGCAGACCAATAATTTAATACTGGTTTCATTGTACATACTGTTTCTAAACTGAACAGTCGTAATAGCTATAAACTGGGAGAGCAAGAAAAATGGCTTTATAAGATTTAAAGAACTCTAGAAAACATACACCAAAGAAATTGTCACCTTCTGTGGGCCCTTTCTGAATTCTTTGTGGACATCAAGGTTAAAATGTAGTCTTTCCTAAGTCAATATTATTGTTCATGTAGTGTTTCGATTCCCTTCTTCTTTGTCAGTATTTTTCTACCATATGCCTACAACAGTGCTAATTAAGTGATTTAAATATAAGAGACTTCCAGACTTCCCTCAGATTTGATTAAATATACTAAAATGGTTCACCAAAGCACATTTGCTTAATGCGCTTATGCATAGTCTTTTGTCTTTACTTACAACACCATATCTCTGTGTTTTTTCTTTATAACGTTATTGATACTTACTGATAATCCAAGTGAATTATGTGTAGAATGCATCTTATCATGTAGGGATGGAACATCAGCATTATTTCATAGAATCATAGAATCATCCAGGTTAGAAAAGACCATTGGGATAACCGAGTCCAATCATTAATCCTACTCTACAAGTTCACTCCTAAACCATATCCCCCAACACTATGTCTAAGCAACTTTTAAAAGCATCCAGGGATAATGATTCAACCACCACCCTGGGCAGCCCTTTCCAGTGCGTGGCCACTCTCTCCATGAAGAATTTCTTCCTGATGCCAAGCCTAACCCTACCTTCTTGAATCTTTAAGCCATTAAGTTTGGTTCTGTCACTAATTACCTGTGAGACGAGACCAAAACCAACGTCTCTACAATGTCATTGCAGATAGTTGTAGAGACCAATGAGGCATCCCTTTAACTTCCTTCTCCTCAAACTAACAGCCCCAACTCTCTTAATCTCTCCTCATAAGATTTATTCTCCAGGCCCTTCACCAGCTTTGTTGCCCTCCTTTGCACTCACTCCAGTACCTCAATGTCTACCCTCTACTGAGATACCCAAAACTGGACACAGTACTCCAGGTGCAGCCACACCAGTGTTGTGTATGGGAGCGCAATCACCTTCCTAAGGTGAAAACACATAGTAACTGAGTTAGTATTTAATCTTCAGATGATTTCTGTTGGTTGCTTAAAAATTATACCACCAAGTTTTCTGTTGCTTCAGAGGAAAACAGATAGTAGGAAAACCTATATCCAGGTTTATCTATCTAGTATTTCTCCCTCCTATGTAATGCCTTAATGCGTATGTTTTTTTCAAAATTTATTCTGCTGCTACTACTGCTAAAGAGCATCTATGAATGGTTTATCAAAACGTCAATCAGGTTGAATGCAAATAGATTCTAATGTGAATTAAAAAGACTAATAAATGGGCACCTGCTACAGTGCCACACTTGGATCTCTGTAAGCAAGTATAGAGCTAATTGTCATTAGAATCAGGAGCTGCATGGCCACAAAACTATATATGGCCACAAAATACTTACAGTTATCCGGCAATTCATTAACATTAACTAATACAAATAGAATTAATTCAACAAGAGTAATCATTTTGATCAGGTGTGGATTGTGAAACTGTGATCTGCAGTCAGCAACACATCAGGCTTGATGAGTTGTATGGCTAGTGAAAAGGAGACCACACTCGCAAATGTCCCATGGGTATATGACTAGAGGTTGCCACAAAATTAACCACCAAAATCTCCCAAATTTGTATGAGAAAAACACACACTGATAGAATATTGCTTTTACGTAAATGCCAACTGTAACTATGACTTTGTATTAGCTGTATTTATAGGGGGACAATGAAAAGGCAAGGCACAAGTTTGACGCACTAACCCTCAACATGTTCTATTGTGTCATCAGCAAACTTGCTGCCAATGCTTTCTAATCCCTCATCCAAGTTATTAATGAATATATTGAATACGACTGGTCCCAGTACCAATCCTTGGGGGACTCTACTAGATACAGGCCTCCAGTTAGTCTCTGTCCCATTGACCCCTACTCTCTGGCTTCTATCCTGCAGCCAGTTGACAATCCACTTCACTACTTGATCATCCATTCCATTCCCTCATGTGATTTGGCACAGCCACAGTTAATGTGATTATATTTTGAATGCTAATTCTAAGGATGAGGCACTTTGACATTTACTGGCACTGTCCTGACAGTGAGGAGGAGTCCAGTTCAGACAGGGAACAGAATTGATTTAACATATTTTTTCAAAACCTCATACATAAATTAAAGTGACATGTAATGTGTCATCTGGTTCACAGAAAACTCCCCAGCACAGACAACATAGTGCAATGCAGAAGCAAGTTTCAAGTAACCAAGAATCTGAGAAAAATAACGAAGCAGTGAAGACATGTATGGAGTAGCTAAAGCAAAGCTGAGTTCTAGAACATGAATCCAGCTCCTCAAAGGTGAACAGGAGGCAAAAGTTAAACTTTTGTTTAGAAAGCAATGAATATTTCATATGTCTACTATCTCAAAACACTCAGACATTCTTCAGCACTGCATATATTTTTTCTGTAGCCTTTCATACTCAGCTGAATGAAAGGTGTTCTTCTCATCAGGCTCCGACTTTCTCACATTCAGTGTGTTTTTTAAGACTCTCCAAATTTATTTTACATGAACTTTCACTACACAGTGTAGGGTCTTCCTTTCTATTCAAAGCTTTGACAGCATACAATATTGACCGTCTCATGAGACATATGGAGCTCCTCCATCTCCTTTTAATTTCAATCAGAAAGGAGGGTACTCACCAACTCAGTAGACCCAAGAATATGTTCCTGAATAAAAGAAAATGAATTTTCTAGCACATTTAGTTCCAGGGGTATCACAATAGCTTTTCATCCGATGGCATGATTCCTAGTTAAATTATGCTGTGATTATTCTATTTCAGTTTCTGTACTGACTATGCAGTTTAATTGCTCAAAGAGAAACAGTTTGCTATTGAGTGCAGAAAAAAGAAGAGTAATTTTTGGCTGAGTGTCTTGCTGCTGTGAAGCTATAGGCAATAATTTTCAATGTCCAGTGTAGAGAAAAAAATATTGCAACCAGGAAAGACTTAATGCACTGAAGAAATGAAAATTTCCCTCCTACTCTGAGTAAAAACATTCTGTTGTAGGTTAACTCTCTCGTAGTACTGGTGATATGTTACTAGAATGACACTGCATGAATGATTCAGTCTGGTGACTCAGTCACTGAAAAGTAAAAAATGCTATCAATATGGCTGAAGAAGGGGGGAAAGTGAGGGAAGATACCATCACAGACACGTAAAATAAAGACACCACCCCTGACTGCTGGGACCAACTGATAGAATCGGCCTCTCTACCTCGTCGTAAGGACTCCTTTATGTAAGATTGAAACTACATTAGTGATCTTCATGGAAACTTCAGAATCTCTATATTGTCTTTTCCTGTTTCCACGTGTTTAAAGCCAGGCTATATTACACAAAACCTCAATACTTGCACATGCTTTTGTAGACAGTGTATTATCACCAACTATCCATAAGAACCTGCATTTCAGTTGCTTTAATAAACTGCACTACTCATTAAGCTAGCCTTAAAAGTTTCTCAGTGGGGATCTCTAAGCAGTGTGAGTCCATGGAGTGCTACTACACTGAAGATGCAGTGAGCTATTTGCACTCCTGTAATCGTGGTTGTTCAATATATTGAGTGAAATTGGACTTACAGTACTAAATGGGATATCATTGATAATTTAAACCGACTTGTCTCCATCCCCTCTGATAGCTAAGAACAAGGTGGAACACAAGGTTGTTTGTTTATTTTCTGACAAATAATTTTATCATTTTCACACTACACCTTCACTTTTGCCATCATTCTTGACTTGAAGGAAAATAAAATTCCAAGAGACATCAGTATGGGGGAAAGCCCACAACAATTTGTAATTAAAATTTAAAATTAGTAAAAGAAATTAAAAAAGCAGCTCCTCTTCATTTCCAGAAGTCCTCTGATTGAAGAGTAAAATGTGAACACGATATTACAAAGACTGCACTGCTCTGGTTCCTAAGTTATATGGGGTAAATAACAATGTACATCAAACACTGGAATCTATTCACAAATGACCAGTTTCAAAGTTTTATTTAGGTCAGGGTTGTGTTTCTTGAGCTGAACATGGACAGTGGTAACAGAAAACTCCCTTGCAGATGATCCTTATGAAGAGAAATGGCTGGAGTTTCCTAGAAACTAAAATGATAGTACAGAGTTACCTGTGTGCAGCATGTTCCCTGCTGCCTGAAATCACCAAACGTGCTGTACTTCTGTATTACAGCTGGTCTAGATCTGTGCCATAAAACCACTATCTTTCAAACACACTAAATTTGTTGTCTATTTGATGTGCCAGTGTGTACGTATGCAAAAACTCTGTGTTAAACTTCTCCATCAGTCATTCTCCATAGGCACATGGTAACCATGAAGATTAGTTTACTGACCACTGTCTTGAAGAAGAAGTAATACTCTCTTAATCTACTTACACTGTGAAAACATGGGCAGGATTTCCAAGTTATAAGATTTATGTTTCCAAGCAATTGACAAATGTTTTCATGGATTTCCTGGATTGACTTTTTAAAAGGAAAAAAGAGGGCATGACCAGAGAACAGAAGTTGAAAATACCTCAGGGAATGATTGTAGCGGGTTGAAACTAAAAGTGCTTTTCTCCCAGGTTTTTGGCACCAATTTTGTGGTGGGTTCAGGACCACAATTCAATATCAAAGAAAGGAAAACAAAGCAATGAGGTCTCAGTGGCATCTCAGATAAAATTCACCAGACAACTGATGGCTTAGGGAAACTCCAGAAAGATTTATTAACAGTAACTATACAAAGAAAAGGTTATGCAAGTCGGTGCATACACACTGTGTCATTAATGCCCTCACAGAACCTGAGAAAATAGAATGGGAAACCACTCCAGTTTGGGCCTTGGATCTTCTTCTAGAGACCTGGGAAGGAAAGCATGTCAGTCCGGGATGGCCTGAGATTCTCAGCGCCCACATCTGCATCCCTCGGTGCAGCTGCATGAATTTCAGCGTGGTTTCTCCAGCTCAACACATAGGGATGGCCTGACTGATCAGCGCCCACACCTGCATCCCTCTATGCAGCCACATGCGTTTTCAAAAGACCCAGTCTGTCTTCCACATCCAAGGTTTGAGGATTCTCCAGTCCTCCTGCTTTCCTTAGCGAAGCACAAAGGAGCTCTCCCCCAAACCTAAGCGCTGCCAGTCTTTTCTCAGCGGCAGAAA
>VXBP01007664.1:8754-73069 GCA_013400115.1 Rhinopomastus cyanomelas
GGGGCGGGGGGGGGGGCGCTCAGCTGAGAAGCCGCAGCCCAAGAGAGCCTGCAGCACACACAAGCGACCTACATACTTCATCCTTTTTTCTTCTCCCTTCTTCCGGGTTCCTGACTACTGACTAAAAACAAACCGCCTGCTCTGCTTTTCATAGGCTAACCCCAACATATGCATCCGGAGCAGGTTCAGGACCAATGACACCATCCTGCAGGACAAGTTCCCTGTGAGGGAGGGGTCCTCCAAAGCAAAACAACTCCTTTTCTTTTCTTCTTCATAAAAGCATAAGTGCTGCACAATTGGTTCACTTCAGAAGTAGCCAAAGGATACTAGTCCAAAGGGTAATCACATTTGCTGGAATTGCATAGATATTGTGGTTATCTGTAATATTCCACCAGATCCTTCTTAATTAAAACTTTTATTCTTTCAATAGTATGATTTCAAAAAACATAGTTTCATATTTTCTCCTGGAAAAAAAATCTCAACTTTTGTCAGTATGCCTTTTTTTTTCCAAAATAAATTATAAAAGTATTGAATGACTCGTCTGTGAGACAATATGTATTTCCTTATTATTGGCTATGTTTTTATGAACAAAATGTAATAACATTTGGAGACAAAGATACAGCAATGGAACTTGGTATTTTTATGTTCTAAATAATATCAAACTGACAGTTACAGTATCACAGTAATGATAAGGTTGGATAGGACCTTAGGATCATCCAGTCCAACCTAAATCCAAATAAACCCAGTAATCCTAACATCTAACATCTAGATCATGCCACTCAGCACCTCATCCAGCCTAACCTTGAATACTTCCAGGGATGTGATTCAACCACCTCTATGGGCAGCCCATTCCAAAACTGGATCACTCTTTCAGTGAAAAATTTTTTCCTAATGTCAAGTCTAAACCTCCCTTGATGGAGCTTAAGACTATGACCCCTTGTCTTGTCTCCAGTGGCCAGGGAGAAAAGACCAACCCCTGTCTGACTACAACCACCTTTCAGGTAATTACAGGCAGCAATAGGATCACCCCTGAGCCTCTCTTTTCCAGACTAAACAAACTCAGCTCCCTCAGCCTCTCCTCACAGGGCTTATCTTCCAGCCCCTTAACGAATCGAGTTGTCCTTCTTTGGACTCACTTCAGCACCTCAACATCTTTCTTAAACTGAGGGGCCCAGAACTGAACACAGTACTCCAGGTGAGGTCTAACCAGTGCTGAATACAGGAGAAGGATAACCTCCCTTGACCTGCAGGCCACACCATTCTTAATGCAGGCCAGGATGCCATTGGCCCTCTTGGCCGCCTGAGCACACTGCTGACTCAAAGGTTATATAAGTCTAATAAGATTTATATAATAATAAGTAGGCCTTGTAAGTTATAAGGTTATATAAGTCTAATGTAGTAGATAGGCATGTAAAGAAAGTCTGTGAAGACATTATCCATGAAATTTGAACTTTCTGATGATCATAAAGTGAAGCTCAATCTCATCATCTAGAAATTACTAGTGTACATAAATGGTTCATATCTTCTTTCTGATGTATATCAAAACCACCTCTCCCTCTTTTGTTCTTTCTTCCTCTCTCCAGCAAAATTAATGATATTCATATAATAGACTTTGTAAATCTCCATCTAGCATTGTAATACTGAATTCCATTGAAACAATCTCCAAAAATTGTATTTTTGGTAGCTGGAATTTAACTGGCTCAGAGTTTTAGAGCTGCTTAATCACATTATCACTGGTCTGTCACTTGGTACACATTGAAGAAGGCCAGTAAAACAGAAGTATCTTAATGGAGGAAAACATAAGCAACTTTGTGGGCAATTTTTTAATGAAGAATTTAAATCACCTCCTTAACTAAAGTCTGTTTTATAGCTATTTAATACAATTTGGTCTCTGAAATTATATTAGATTTTTACCTACATTTTTACTCGAACTTAATTAGGGGTTGTGTTTTTAAGATAAACGACAGTGAAATAAGAAAGTCTTATTATTATTTCCTAGAAGTATCTGTTTAAATTGTTACATTGAATTATGCTTGCTAGACAGTGCTTTTTCCATGTAAGCAAATTTTTCAAATTTTTCAAGTTGATTGTATTTTGCTTTTTGAAAAAGCTGGAAAATGCCGCCTTGGTCTTAGATGAAGTATACTAGATGTATACTCTGAACAGAGGAAGTTCATCATGGAAATCCCACAGGACAGGGTACTGGAAGGTAAAGGGGCCCGAGTAGTTGGTTAACATTCAAAGACCATGTCTTTCAAGCCCAAGATAAGAACATCCCTACAGGTAGGAAGTCAAGGAAGGAAGCCAGAAGACCCACGTGGTTACACAGGGAGCTGCTGGGCAAACTCAAGAGGAAGAAAATATATAGGTCAAGGAAAGAGGAGATGGCCCCTTGAAATCACTCTAATCATGGAATGTAGGGACTCAATTAGGAAAGCCAAAGCCTCTTTGGAATTAAACCCTGCAAGAGAGGTCAAGGAAAACAGAAAGGGCTTCCCCAAATACTAGAGGCAATGTAGGCCCCCTGCTGAATGAGACAGGTGCCCTGGTGACAGAAGACACAGAGAAAGGAGAGACATTGAACACCTTCTTTGCCTCTGTCTATACTTCTAGGGGCTGTCCTGAAGAGCCCTGGACTGCTGAGGCCCCAGAGGAAGTTGGGACAAAAGAGGAGTTTGCCTTGGTTTATGAAGACTGGGTTAGAGATCAGCTAAGCAATCTGGATGTACATAAATCCATGGAGTCCTGATGGGATGCTTCCACAAGTGCTAAGGGAGATGGCAAAAGTCATTGCTAGATCTCCATCATCTTTGCTAAGTTGTGGTGATCAAGAGAGGTGACTGGGGACTGGAGGATGGCAAACGTCACTCCAATCTTCAAAAAGGGTAAGAAGGAAGACCCAACTAACTATAGACCGGTCAGCCTCACTTCCATCCTAGGAAAGGTGATGGAGCAATTTATCCTTGACTGACCTATTAGAGAGCAGTGTAGGAGAAAGGGACTTGGAGGTCCTGGTGGACAGTAGGATGACAGTGAGCTAGCAATGTGCCCTTGTGGCCAAGAAGGCCAGTGGCATCCTGGGGTGGATTAGAAGGGGGGTTGTTAGTAGATCAAGAATGGTTCTCCGCCCCCTCTACTGTGCCATGGTAAGACCACATCTGGAATATTGTGTCCAGTTCTGGGCATCTCAGTTCAAGAAGATCAACTGAGATCAGCAAAACTGCTGGGGAGACTCCAGCACAGAGCCACAAAGATTAAGGGAGTGGAACATCTCCCTGATGAGGAAAGGCTAAGGAAGCTGGGTCTCTTTAGCTTAGAAAAAAGGAGACAGAGGTGACTTCACTGATGTTTATAAATATGTGAGGGGTGAGTGTCAGGAGGATGGAGCCAGGCTCTTCTCAGTGTTATCTAGTGATAGGACAAGGGGCAATGGTTGTAAGCTGGAACACAGAGGGTTCCACATAAATATGAGAAGGAACTTCACAGTGAGGGTGACAGAGCACTGGAACAGGCTGCCCAGGGGGGTTGTGGAGTCTCCTTCTCTGGAGATGTTTAAAACCCACCTGGATATGTTCCTGTGTGACTGGATCTAGGTGATCCTGGTGTAGTGGGAGAATTGTACTAGGTGATCTTTCGAGGTCCCTTCCAATCCTTAATGTTCTGCGATTCTGTGAAATTTGATTAATTATTAGTGTGTTCTTTTAATGGGGAAGGCATAAATTCAGAAACTTTGAATAATTTTATGTTTGTCAAATACATCTATCTAGGTGAAACTTTAGGTCTCAAAGGTGGTGTCACACTCCTTCTGGCTGAAGAATGTCAGTTGCCATCACCTTAAAATTATTTATGCATGCAGCAGGATCACATGCATGTGGTAGACAGATTCTGGCTCACTTCTGCCAAGATGACCAGACTTGAGCGCACTTTGACCTAGAATTCAGCAAGTTTCATCAGTCTGTTATTTTTGCATTGTTTTCTTTCTTGTCAACACTTGCCAAGCTGAGCATAACTTGAAGAGGAAAGGACCATATCTACATATAGTAAATTAGTATCACAGCCACAGGGATATTAAGATATGTTCTCTGGTAGCTTAGACTTTTTGCCTTTGCCTCCAAATTATACTATTAGAATGATTCCCAGCTCCCTTGAATTCCCAAACTGCTTTTGTGTGTAGTCTGGCAGAGTAAGAACTGGCCAAGGCCAAAGCTGGGTCAGGAATCACCTTGACAAATTAACACAGTAGAATTCAGTGTTCTACTGCCAAAGCTTTTATTCACGTACTGGCTGCTTTACTGGTATTCCTCACTAGTGTATGGCATGGCGATTAATTCTAACCGACTGTTAAACAATGAATGAATTGTTCTTCAGTGTTTCAAACAATAGACAAATTGCCATTCCTAGCACCTAACTGCTGCCTTAAGTGACTACATTGACTACATTGCTCTACAATTTTAGTCCTGAATTTCCAAGGTCATAAACCCAATGTTTATTAGAACAAATAAAATAGTACATTTTCCAAAGCCAGACTTAGTAACTTAGTCAATGATACATCCTTTTTCCCATTAACCTAAGAGGGCTTGACTCAGAAACTCAGACCTTTTTAATTA
The DNA here is from genome assembly GCA_013400115.1 of Rhinopomastus cyanomelas. Classification (NCBI taxonomy): domain Eukaryota; kingdom Metazoa; phylum Chordata; class Aves; order Bucerotiformes; family Rhinopomastidae; genus Rhinopomastus; species Rhinopomastus cyanomelas. The sequence goes on from VXBP01007664.1 coordinate 13,362, forward strand.
GTTTCAACTCACAAACTAAAAATCAATAGTTATTTTCTAAAGATAAATATCCTGTTTGAAATATGCCAAGACACTTTGTAGGGTAACTTTTCTCAAACAGGAAAAAGTATTCAGGCTAATAGCTCTGCAATTTCAAGGTAGTAGCATTCATTTTCTAGCAGTTATTAGATATGTCAGACAAGCTAGCTACTTGTCTGTGTGCTCGGAGGTGATTTAGTACTTTCCAAGGGAAAAGCAAACCACCGTCAACAGTGTGACCTCTCATCACCATGTAGAACAGAATAATTTCGTCTTGACTAGTTGAGTAGAATAAAAAAGGTCATGAATAAAATCAGAATAGGAAAATGAAGCAAATGTAAGGTCATAGTGAAAAATAAACTCCTTTTTACAAACAACTATCTTTTTAACTTCTTAAAGTGCAACTCCAATCTAGTTCAATATCTTGTGAAAACAAATTATACTTTGTATATTCATTACATCAAATAATTATAATGGCAGTGTATATGTATTGATGTAATTATTACTTAGTATTACAGTTGCGTTTAGTAGCTATTAGTTATTACCATAAGAACAGAATCTTAAAAATGACAGTTGGAGACAGAAGATTCTGAATACTGTGTCTGTCACAGCATTATGAATGCCATGCATGGTATTTGTCAGGAGAAATTGGTTATTTAAGTAAATACAGTTATTTTAACAAAAAGTAACAAAGAGGTTGCAACAGCCTTGAATATACCGTAAACTGTAATAAGCATATGAAAGTTAACAACGTAGTGCTAGTAAGTAAAACAATTTTTAAAAAAAACACTACTGAAGCCTTTAGGGAATGTTAATTAGCTTTTCACTGAATGATAGCATGTGACTCAGGTTTTGAGAGCAAATCCAGGAAGAACTGATTTGATACGGAAGGAGATAGGACACAAAGTTCAACTTTAGCTGTCATTATTGAGAAATAAGATCTAGCCTGCTTTTCTAAAAAAAAAAAATAAATCCAAAGTAGGGAAACAGGTGAAAAGAAAAAAAAATATGTAATTACGTTTAATGTGACTCACATTTCAGTAGTTTAATCTTCAATTTAATAAAATTTCTTTCAATTTTATGATTGAGATCACGGGCAATGAGAGCTCTCAGAGGCTGTCAAGGGCTTGGGGTAGTTGGCAACCTCATCCTGGGCTGCATCAGAAGCAGTGTGGCGTGCAGATTGAGAGAGATAATTCTGCCTGTACTGTGAACTGCTGAGACCTCACTTGGGGTCCTGTATCCAGTTCTGGAGCTCTCAACAGGGTTAGGGGATGTTGGAGTGTGTCCAGAGGAGTCCATGAAAATGCTGAGAGGACTTGAACCCCTCTGCTCTGAGGACAGGCTGAGAAATTTGGGATTGTTCAGTCTGAACAGAAGGTTTCAGGGGGACCTCATAGCAACTTTCTAATCCTGGAAATGAGCCCATCAGAAGGCTGGGGAAGGCTGTTCACAAGGGCATGGAACAATAAAATGAGAGGTCATGGTTTTAAGCTGGAAAAGGAGGGATTTAGGCTGGATTTTAGAAAAATGTGCTTTAGTCTGAGAGTAGTAGACCACTGGAACAAGTTGGAACAAGGTGGTGGAGGCCCCATCCCTGAAGACATTCAGGGTCAGGTTTGATGGGGCTCTGGACAGTCTGTTCTAGTTATAGATGTCCCTGCTGGTTGCAGGAGGGTTGGACGTGACCTTTACAAGTCCCTTACAACACAATACATTATATGTTTAATTCAGAAGAGCATGTTGCAGTCTTATCTCAGCAGGGTTGATACAATAAAAAAACGTTATGTGCATCAAGACACTGTTTGTATACTCTGCAGTGTGGAGAAAATCCAGAAATCTGTGGAGCTAGCACTGTTTTCTGTTAGGCTTCCTGCTAGCAAATATCCTGGGGATTTCTTTTATAGCTCTCAGGTAAGTGGAATACTATCTAGTTGCAAGTGTCAACTAGTTCTCTCTTGAAAGAGGTAAGAGGTAGAACAGCAGATGGATTTGGTTAATCTCATGTTTTGAAAAAAGTCCCATAAGCAACTCAGAAGTTTATAGTTGTTTTGCCTGTTGGTCATGTTTTAATCTACTTTATTGGGTGGCCTGCAATGGAATACCTAAATCACTGAGTGCTATGAAGCAGTATCAGTTACCACAGTATTTCCTATGCAGTTCAGAGCAAAATTGTTCACATACTGGTTAAGCTATTTAGTTATAGAGTCACTAATATTTTCTATTTTTTCCTGTTTGAATGTGCCACACCTCACGTTTCACTTTATAGTATGTAAATAATGATATATCCTAGCTAACATCAAACATTCATCCAAACAGTCTCCATCTAGATATATTATAGCTACATTCATTCAACTTTTCTAATCTTCCCTCTTTCTACAGAAATTGTTTTAGTGTGATGCTAACATAAGTCACCAAAATTTGTTGTTCAGAGTCCCGGACAATGCTTTCAACATTGTTGAACCTAATTTGCATGCATAATATAGCAGTATCTAATTGCATATCTTGATACTTATGTTCTCTAAGGAGATAGATGTGCTTGATTTCCTAGCTCCTCAACACACATTAGGGATAAAATGAACAAAACAGAAGAATCCAGTGTGTGTTGAAAGGAAATTAATTCTAATTGTGATGCAAGTTGAGCATTAAGGAATGAGATTAACAAATTTAAGGAGGAAATATTCAGAAGGATAAGGAAAAAGGAAAAGCAGCTAGACAATGAAAGCTTATAAGAGAGGTATGCAGTATATGCAGTAGATGATGATGATTAACTGAAGTCTGGTTTACTGACAGCTCACAGTCAGTAACCACTTTATTTAATTTAGCCACACCTGACTAGAAGAACCAACTGTCTTTACGGCTAGAGGACAAGAAAAATTGATTTACAAATTTTTCCTTGAAAATGTGTCATAGTTTAACAACATCTGGCAGCTAAACACCACACAGCTGTTTTCTCACTCCTTTACTGCCCAATCTAGTGAGACGAGGAGGAGAGTTGGAAAAAAAAGGTGAAACTCATGGGCAAAATATAATATGATAGTAACGATATCTAATAGTAATTACTAATACCAATACTAGTACTACTACTAATAACAATGATCAATAGAAAAATAATAAAAGTGAGAGAAATAAACATGAAGGAAAGTCAAATGATACTCAACACCAACTGCTTTCCATCTGCTGACCAATACCCCACAGTGATCTACCTTCCTTGGTAAACTTCCCATACTTTATACACTGAGCATGACATGCTGTGGTATGTAATATCAATTTGGGTGAGCTGTCCTGACATGTTAAACTGAAAAATTCTTAATTTAGGATAAGCTCTACTTGGCAACAACTAGAATCTTACTGTGTATTACTCTCAATAGTCTCATACTAAATCCAGAACACAGCACTGTACCAGGAACTAGGAAGAAAATTAACTCTATCCCAGATGAAAACAGGACAACACGGCAGAATAGGCATAAAAGTAATGTATTTGTAGACTTTTATAAAAGATAAGCCTGAAAATTTTCAGTAGGTGGTTTCTGTATATTAGTTCTTTTCAAGTTACAGGAAGAAACATGGCCTACCAATAGTTCTATATATTTCCTATGTTTTTTCACTACAAGTTTAAAAAACAACTATGCTTGAAACACATCACTGAAAACTTCCGCAGTAAGTCGAGGTTTTATTCCTAGCCCTCTTTGAAATCAAAGACATAAGTAGATTTCATAATTCTAACTATGGCAAATGGCTATCAGTAGGACTAAAAATAAAACGTATTGAGAACATTGTCAGAGGTATGTTAAAAGCAGACTTGGGAGGCTGAATCGCTACTTGAAGGAAATAGATTTTCAAATGGTTAAAGACCACAGAGGCTTTTGAGAGATGTGCAGAATGACGTGCAGAGGAAAACTGGTAGTTTTGATATCAGAACTAGAAATAGAGAAATAAACTAAAATAAACAGAAACTGCTTCTACCTATTCATATTATACCTGAGGAAAAAATCGTGTTAATCTATAAGTCACAGCCATTAAGATAGAGAAGTGAACGTTATTTGTTTGAAAATGCTCTAAACTAACAAGAGAAAGCCGTGAACTTTGGATTTGTAATTTCTCAGGAGGTTACTAAGAGGAAGAAACATACATATTTATCCCAGGAAAACAGACACTGGGCACAAAGTTGTTGTGGGGTTTTCTAAGGTATTGAAGGAAGCCATCCTCCCAGGAACATTCAGATGATTCAGACATGGGTAGGTGGTCATCTACAAAGTATTTTAAAATTTCTGATAACTTCGGTGTGCAGAAGCTTTTGTTTATTTTTCTGCGATTCAGCCTTCCTACTCTGTCTCATGAATTGTATTTATTCAGTTAAGCAAATAATGCTAGCTACATTACCTGGCTAATTAAAATTCAGAAGAGAGAAGGGAGAATGGAGATCTCAGGTGAGGTCACACAGAAAATTTCTGCCTCAAATTACAACTATTTTTCTGCTATGTGTATGGTGTTATGACCATTATTATGAAAAAGGCAAAAAATGAATATGTTATTCTTGTGAACCAAGAACATGACCTGCACTGCACTTATCACAGAAAATCTGAAAAAGCCAAGTGCTTAAAGACATAATTAACTTAAGATGACTGGCCTGACTCACTCTAATATTCTGCTTTTACACTTGAAAAACTTTCCTGAATGAAATCACAGAGAAAAAACCTGTTGACCTCTATGGAAATTATTTTTCTCAGTTCTCAAAGTGAGCTATTAATAAAGCAGCCTAACATTGCCCAAAGTATTTTTTTTGAGGAAAGATAAAGATTAAATATCCGCTTCTATATGATGTCACAAAAAGTTTAAGTAAAATAGTGAGGTGTATTTTTTATAACAAATATTTAACTACATATGTACAGATTTTTAAAAGCTGATTTTACTTCTCTAATATTTATTATTCTTTAGTTGCATGCGTTGTCAAACATGTCAGAAATGTTTCTCTTAGGTCATGCTAATCTTTCTGAAAATTCATTAGGATTTTCAGTACAAAGCTAGTTCCTTTCCTCTGTATAGCATCTTTCTGTTTCTGTACACTTTAGGTAGCACAATCTGGCATTTTGTAGCATATGCTCATACAAAGGTCTAACTCCTGTAAAAACTGGAACTGCTCACCACCTCTGAAAAATAAGGCACAGAAAAGATTAAACAGTATCTAAGAAGTCATTACAGTCTTTATTTTGTGAGAGTAATATTTGATTATCTGACAGGTTGATATTAAATTACAATGGCAGATTTTGAGGCAAATAAGAGCTAATTACCCAGCACTCGCCAATCTTTCCACTACATAAGAAATAAAAAAAAAAATGCATCAATGAAAGTCTATTCACATTCTGAAAACCAGGGCTGACATCTCAACCACAACAATTTAGCAACAGACTTTGTTTAACAATTATGATTGAATTTCATTATGGCATTATAAACATTGCAGCTGTGAAAACTAGCAAAAAATGTTAGGAAACTCTCAAGGGCCACGTTTGCTTTTGGGTGTAGCTTATGATTTTAGTTCTGACTGCTTTGTAACCGTAGTTTGTCTCTCGTTTTCAACTGTTACAGATGCTGAATTTTTACCTCCTTCTCCAAATACAATCTTAAAACTCCCAACAGCTTCTGAAGTGTGGTGTCACAGACCAACACAGGATAAAGAAGAAAACATCTATGAAGACTTAGTAGAATTTCTTTAATGGTGCAGTAGATCTCTGTAAGATTTAGGACTGCTTTTAAAAAGTGCTGCATATGGCATCTTTTGGGATAACAAGGTTGAGTGGACACCACCAGACACAGCTAACAGCTGCCCTTTAGGCAGATGCACCCTTACGTCCTCCAATATGCAGAACTGACAGAATGTGAACCCAGAAAATGGTTGGAGAGAGGTTCATTACAGCAGATGTAGCTCTCTTCATCAAAACTGGTTGACTAATGTCCTTTTATAGGTAACAGAGAGAAATAGTCTGTAACAGAGCACAATTCATCTGGCTTATATTAGGCATTTATTTTGGTGAGAGATGAATCACAATTAATGAGTGTTTATTTCTTTCCATTGACATTATGAAAAGTCCAGACAACTAGTTCAGATGTAAATGTCTGTATTTATCCTGATTAATACTGACCATGGAAATTAAATAATACCTACAGGGATTGAAATGAAAATCCATTGTTGCATTCAGGGAAATATGAGAAGGAACTTCTTCGCAGTGAGGGTGACAGGGTGCTGGAAGGGGATGCCTAGGGGGGTTGTGGAGTCTCCTTCTCTGGAGACACTTAAAACGGGCCTGGATGTGTTCCTGTGCGACTTGGTCTAGGTGATCTTGCACTGGCAGGAGGGTTGGACTAGATGATCTTTTGAGGTCCTTTCCAATCCCTAATGTTGTGATTTTGTGTAAAGGAGTGAGAAATCCATACCCATCTAGAAAGAACCTGATGTTTACAGGAATTATTCTCATAATCTCGGGAGAAATTTCATCCAGTTTTGATTTGAGCACAAGCCCTATGAGGAGAGGCTGAGGGAGCTGGGATTGTTTAGCCTGGAGAAGAGGAGGCTCAGGGGAGACCTTATTGCTGTCTACAACTACCTGAGGGGTGGCTGTGGCCAGGAGGAGGTTGCTCTCTTCTCTCAGGCAGCCAGCACCAGAACAAGAGGACACAGCCTCAAGATGTGCTAGGGGAGATTTAGGCTTGAGGTGAGGACAAAGTTCTTCACTGAGAGAGTCATTGGCCACTGGAATGGCCTGCCCAGGGAGGTGGTGGAGTCGCCGTCTCTGGAACTGTTCAAGGCACGATTGGACGTGGCACTTGGTGCCATGGTCTAGCCTTGAGCTCTGTGGTAACAGGTTGGACTTGATAATCTATGAGGTCTCTTCCAACCTTGGTAATACTGTGATACTGTGTGATACTGTGATACTGTGATTGGACTGGAATCTAGGTTTAAGTGACACTAAATATGTCCCGAGGTTTTTGGATGCCTGATTGCTTTTTAACAATTTTGTACAGCAGAACTTTTTTACAACTGCTAAATAAAGCATGTCATCTTTCAAAGACCTTTAATGAAGTTCACACGTTTGCTCTTGAAAATGAGATGTAGCTGCCTGTATACCAGAAACTAAGTGGAAAACTATTTTCTACATGTAGGCACCATTCTGGCTGGAAATAATATATTCATGAGATTTTGTTTAAAGAAAATCAAGAACTATAAACTCACCTGACCAGTGGGAAACAATTCTGGAAGGAGAAAGCAAAGTACAGAAAGTGTCACTACTTCCAAAGTAGTGACAAAAAAATGAATGGATAGATTAGAAAATGACATCTATGACTAAATCAAATTTTGATTGCAACTATTCCTATTCCTTTCAGACACCTTGAATAATTTTATAGTGTTTTAAATTACTGTAGCCTGACCTGGTATTTTTTTGGTTTATTCAGACATCTGAAAGCTGCTCTGATGACTTGACCAAGCAAAAGGCCTTACTAGTTTCTCAGAGCTATAAATGTACACGAGTGGCTGAGACAAATTGGTTTGTGTGTTACTGGCTGCACTTTCAGTGGAAGAGTCAAAAAGATGATGTAGTAAGGCACATGACTGACTAGATCATTAATTTCTCAGCAGGATTCCTGCTGCAGCTTTGGCTTGGGCAAGGTAGCATATGTATTGTTTAAGAGTTTAGCATAATGGGAATGGCATCACTTTCATCACATAGTTTTTTGCCACCATGCCCTTATAAGAGGTAAATTCACTGTCTTTGATGCAGTGCAGTTTATGCTGGTCCACATAATTCATTTGTTTCCTACACAGCTATCAACACCATGGCTGTGCTCCTTTTCCCTATCTGGTAGTCTTTTTTGCATGTGTCTATGTTAATTTGAGTGTTATGGGCTGGGGCTGTAGATAACCTATAGACTATGTTTTTTGTTTTCCAGGAAATTGAGTTTTGATTTCTTGCAAAACACATTCATGTATATATTTACCGTAGAAGCTCAAAAGAGTGTCAGAATGAGTGACTGTGCCTGGTATGCTTAGGGCTGTCTGATAAAGCCTATGTATTAAGTATCTGTCTTGCATTAGTAAATACACATAATCACAGAATCATCAGAGTTGGAAGGGACCTCAAGAGATCATAAAGTCCAAACCCCCTGCTAAAGTAGGACTGCCTAAAGTGCTTCACACAGAGCTGCATCCGGGCAGGATTTGAGTATCTCCAGACAAGAAGACTCCACTACCTTTCTGGGCAGCCTATTCCAGTTCTTTGTGTACTCATTATGTCCAGTTTACAGACCTTACACTGTAAAGAAGTTTTTCCTTATTTCTAAATAAAACTTCTAAATGAAATGTGTCAAGGATTAAACTAGATAATCAGAAATACTTAGGCCTTACAAAAAAATATCAACTGCTGTGTGGCTCTGAAAAGATAATGACATTTTAAAAGGAGTTTTATTAAAAATTTGTGGTATTATTTAATCTAGTATTTATCAAGTGAAACTTCAATAGGAGTAATTATATTTGTGATGTTATAACTACTATATAAATCTGTACCATCATAAGTAAATGTAACAACACATTTATATCACAAGGCCAGATTTTCTGAAATCAGGATCCTTGGAAAAAAACTTGAGGTCTACCTTTTATACATTTTGCTTACAAACTTATGAGTATTTGTATCAGATACCCCATTGGATTGGGAACTGTGTCATAGCACACCAAATTTACATCAATGTCAAAATCTACCAATCTAAATGGGAAAAAAAAAGATTTTTTTTTTATTTGGGAAATAAAATAATTTGTTAACATAGTATGAATATTTTAAAAATTCTAATAATTCTATTTGTTTAAATTTTTCTGAAGTTTGATTCTGTAAAAATTCTAATACCTTTGGAAAGTGGTAAAATAAAATGTAATCTGCACTCAAATTAGTTGAGCCTTGTTTGCAAAACAGTAATTTTCCTCTCAGTTCAAGTACACTTTATATAGAGTTATAGTTTATAGTGTACATCTGTACTGCAGTGTAAATGAAGCTATAAAGTGATTGCAATAATCTCCAAAACATGTTTTATTAATTCAAAATGCAAACATCTAGGTTAAAGTTAAATGTAAATTAAAGATGAGTTCCTCAAATGCCAGCAGTTGCAAATGCTTCCTATTTTGATACCAAGCATACATATTATTATGATTTGGATGTACTGTTTTTCTAGATTATAATAGTTGGATTTTTTTTAAATTTACTCTACTGATGTCATTTAAAGCATGAGTTCAGTTCTTTCCTTGTACAGTATTTAGATGCTTTGATCTTAATACCTCGGTGCTGTGCACTGACTACCTACACATATTTCAGAACGCCTTACTTCTGACTACATCTATTTCTTTCATGTGCATTGAGTGGCGAAGCACAACCACATGCTATTTTGGAGAACATCACCAAGTGCAGTTCCATCTGATTTCATTACGCTCATGGCATTCAAATGCCACTGTATGCCACCATTTTGAATCGAAGCACTGAGAAGTCACTAATTTGTACCAAGAATACAAATAACATTAATATGGCACAAAACATATGTTTTACTGTGAGTATATTACAGGTCTAAGTATTGAAACAGCAAGTGCTTGTAGTAAGGGGAAGGGAAAATGAAAAAAATTCTGTTAGCCAGATAGGCAATGTTCTTAACATTGTATTTGCCAGATCGCTGTAAAGTTGTTATAATGTACTTGAAGAACATGGAATTCAAAGACAAAAGGATGTTCAGGCCTTTATATGACATTGCTCATTTCAAAGGAGGAAATCCCTTAACTTGTCAAATGTGCTAACCTCTAGGTATATTCAGTTTTTAATGGATAATGCTGTCTAGAAATGCAGAATCGTAGAATTATTTCAGTTGGAAAAGACTTTTAAGATCATCAGGTTCAACCATTAAACTGAGTATACCAAGACTACCACTAAACCATGTCCCTAAACTCCATAGCTAGATGACCTTTTAATGCATTCTTGGACGATGATTTAACCACCTCACCGGGCAGCCTGTTCCAAAGCCTGATGACCCTTTCAGTAAAGAAGCTTTTCCTAATGTCTGATGTAAATTTCATAAATTTGATTACTACATACACTTTTGACTGGAATGTATTTATTTCTTTAAATATTAACCCATTACAAAGGCCAAAACCAAATATATACCCTAATCATAAATTGCATTCATGACAACAGGCTTCAGTTTTAGAGTGTTTAAAAGTCATTGACAAATAAATACTACAGGTTTCAAAGAAAAGTTTTGGAATTTTTATTTGTGCTTTCTACAAATAAATAATCATTTAATGAAATAATACATCATTCTGAAACATTAAAATGGTGCTAAGCCTATTCCCTGCAAGTCAATAAATTCACAGTCATTGGAGTTGGAGAGGCTATTATCTAGCTCTCTATAAAAATTAATATACAATATCAAAGAGTTTATAGGAAAAATCAGTTAATTAAATGTGTTCAATTTCATTCAATAAGTCTTATTTTTTGGTGAAATTACATTAAATAAGACGTAAAGACTTCAATATTTGAGCTTTTCATGAATAGACATACTTCATGATGTAACAATATATAAAAGTATGTTTCATTAAGGTGACAGGCAGTTTCTTATATATATACTCATATGTTCAGATACTGTAGGCTTTAATCAGGCTACAAAGACAGCATATTTTGGAATTAATTTAGCTTCTTTATCTCTTGCATATTACAGAGTAGAACACTTTTCTGTCAACATCAAGACTAATTACTATGCCTTGATAGCAGTACGTTAGAATATTAGACATGCCAGTATAAATAAACACTGAGTCTCTAGAAGCAAATTATAGAAATCATGCAAATAGCATTGGTAATTATTCTGTATGCCTTTACCTGTTAAGGAACTAAAACAGGGAATCTTAAAAAAAATTGTATGCCTAAGATAATTTGCACTGGTTATAGACTACTTACGAAGCAAAAGCTGTCATTACTTTCTAAAACACTTTATGGAGTAGTGTCTTAGTCAAAAGCATAATGAAGTCAATTCTAGGACTATTAGTCATTCATTAGAAGAATGACACATTTAGGATTACCATGGCTTAACTTGGCAGTAATGTGCAAAAATAGCACTTTGACACCAAAGCTTAAATAATTATTTTTTAAGTCTTGTCCTGACTTTAGAGTGGCCAGGAAATGTACTCTCATTCTGACAGAGTAGCAGTGTTGACTGAACACAGTCCAAATCCTTTTTTGTTTAGTATATACTTGCCAAACCTGTTACTACTTCTAATGAGAATATTATTGCAGTCATGTAGACCAATTCAAACTTTCAAGTAAAGCATATACAGGTTTTAAAACTCGAGCTAGGTTTTCTAGTCTTGGTGATGTTTCTCTTAGTCTGACTTTGAAACACCTCTTTTATTAAAGGGCCATTCAGTTATTGCCTTTTCACAGGTACATGAACCTGAGCATAGGACTTGGAGTAGGGATGGCTACTATGCACTGTGTTACTCAGGTGGGCATATTCACTAGCAATTATACTGCTAACAAAGGAAACACATCTGTTTTTCAGATAGATACCTCAGAAAGGTAGGATGAAGGAAAAAAACCAAAGTATTTGAAACAACGAATGAGGCTGTAATGCAAATTGCTGACTAAATTATTAATTTAAACATTATTTTAAACAGGAAATCCATTGGTCCATCTGTAAAGATACTTTTTTGGACCCTAAGTAACTTGAATTGCTGTTTCACATCTCAAGACAGTCCATCACTAAATAGAATTAAGTGGTTTGTACTGTATTTAACTTCTGAACTGTGTGTGTTTATTCACTCTGCCTACAGAAGTCCTCAAATGCCACTTCAAATCTACAAAGGTCTATCCTTTTGAAATAATATTAATGTGATCTAAAGACAGATTCTGCCAAGATATGCTTTCAGACAAACCTATTGCAAGAAAGAGAATAAGAATCTGTGTATCTGCTGATACATAGACCAAGAAGGGAGGTAGAATTGTCATCATGAAATTGGCATATCTTTGCCAAACATACTTTAATCTTCATGTGCTGTTTTAATTTTGTCAGTTCAGATATAGTTGTAATTACAGCCTCAAAATGCATCCTAAGCCCACTTAGAAAGATATTATATACCAGCCCTGAAAATATTTTTAATAATAACACTCTCAATGTATTGGACTTTAACTTCCAACAACTTCATGAATGTCTTGTTTGGTTTAAGTTGTCCAGTAGTAAAATGGATGCTCTTGTGCCTCCTAGAATATATTTTTTAAATTATGATGAAATGCCCACAGTGTGAAAGCACGTGCTTGCATATAGAAATGTTTGCAAATGTGAACAAAACATAAACTCATTTAAGAAAATGTCATCAGGCAAATGATAAATAAATGGACTCAGATGCAAATGTCGACATCGTAAAACCTTGTGGAGGGAGAAGAGAGTGGGTCTTACTATACACATTAAATCACAAACACCAGAACGCAATACGTCCTGATGAAGATGAGCTGCATTTACCAGGCTTACTCTAGTGCTGGAGCTCTTCCCCTTCCCAAGCAGCTCTCATAAAAACAGTATCACTCCAGCTGATGAAAAGTGTAAATTTCCTCCCTCATCTGTTTTGTCATCTCCTGAAGCATAACTTTGCTCTCCTTATGTGGTCAAAACAAGAAAATAAAGCTGTGGAAACTTCCCTGCTTAATGTTCTTAGAATACCAGACATATATAGCAAAAGTAGAATATCTTGGCATCAGGGGAGACCCAAGAGTGTGCTATATGCTTTGATAATTTTTCTTCTCCCATTTTATTTATTTATTTTACATGTTGACATGATTATTTATTTTTCAGCTGTCAGTAACTTTGACAATCTCAGAGTTTGGTTGGCAGGCTTCCTCTGGGATGCAACAATGACTTCCCCTAAGCTAGATTGTATACATAGAAAGTAACCGGCGTTCTTACTAGCTTTACTGGTGAGTCTGGATAAGCACTAGAAAGGCATGTACATCTTAAATTAGACTGAGAAGGAAATTAGGACCGCAAAACCTCCTCACTAAACCGCATGTGAAACGAGAAGACTGTGCACTGTTTTTTCATAAGTAACTTATTTAGACTTTTCAACATTCATCAGAGAACCTCAGATTCATTTATGTCTGAAGTCCCTTTAATTATCTTGCAAATGAGCAGTATAGTTTACATGTCCATAATGTGCCAGTTCAACTATCTATAAAAATATCTTGCCCACAAATACTGTTATTTCAATATTTTGGAAATGAGAGATTAGGTTTCCATGGAGAAAAACTACTGTAGTCATGTGGTTTAAGTCAAATTGACATAAACATCAGTAACTGATTAATGACAGATATTAGCTGGCAGTAGCTGAATGTACATTCAGGATCAGAAAATAAACTACAATACAGGATGTTTAAGAACTTTATAAGGACTTGCAAATATCTGACCACCCTTCTTAGACTAATGGCAGAAAGTTCTAATTACCTCCAGAACCACATGCAAACAGGTTGGACTTGATGATCTATGAGGTTTCTTCCAACCTTGATAATACTGTGATATGGACACGTGCACACTGTGCAGATATGAGCATATGTAGCCATGTGGAATCATGATGCTCTGCTGTTTGGTTTACACAGGACAACTGCATCCAGATATGCCTTTAGCTTCAGAACTGGAAGAGAATCAAGATATCCATTAGCTCCTGTAAAATAGCATCAAATCTGCCCTTCTGCATGATTCTACCATAAAGCCAAAGAAGCTCAGATTTTCTGGCACTGCAGGTCAGTGCATAGGATAGACATAACTTTGTGCATGCAATTTTAATCAGACTGGTTTAGGGTATGGATTCCTCATCACACCCAAGCTTTGCCACAAAGCTTGTTTAGCAGGGCTGCCACTGTGCCTCAGTTCAGCGCTAAGCTGTACCTGCGTTTTGTGTGAAAGTCAGGGCAGCTGGCTCCTCAGCCTTGGCCCTTTGTTTGGCATGTTCATGGGCTGTCAGACATCACTGAGTTTTCCTGTGCAGGGCTTGTTAGTGGTTTTTATTATACCTGGAGGAATTCAGATTTTAATTCTGCCAAATAACCTTTTTTCTTGCAAAATCTCCTTAATAATAATGTTATTTTTCATAGATAATAAAGTTTGATATCACTGTTTAAAGTGCTTACATTTAAATTATTTTTGTCCAAATGGCAGGTCAATGGATTTTGAAAGAAATTGTGCTTGCATGTTTTTATGCCATTATTTGTTTTAATTAATATGGTAAATGATGGGTTTTAAAGTGTTTTCTGTTTACCAAAATTATTATGCAAAGAAATTAAATCATCTAACATGTGCAGAAGACATTTAAATGGCATTTGTAAATCAGACAGTTAATTTGGAAACCTGCATGCCACTTATAACTAAGAATACATATTGGAAAAATCATACACATACAACTCTGATGACATTTTAATGTGGGAAAAAAAGTATTTGGATTCTTATCCCCAATCAGAATCTAGAAGGAGTTGCTAGTAACCGATTTTAAAGTGTCAGTTCCCATTGAAAAATTTATCCTCATATCTCACCTCTTATTCCAAGATCTTTTAAAGCTTCATCTATGATTTCCATCCACAAATCTCTGGACAAATATAAAAATAAACTGCTGTCTTTGTCTTCCTAAGGGATAGTGTGGGGTAATAACAGAAAGTCCAATAGGTAAGTGCTTGGAGAAGGAACCTTTTTTCAGTGACTCAGTTTGGTTTTCTTTCAAACTTCTTTCCTGATTTTGAAGCAAAACATTGGTATTTTCTAGACTTTTAACAAATCTTGTCAGTCAGCAAAATTCTTGATACCTTGGTGTAGTTTTGGAATGTGAAGCCTGAATACTGCCTCACTTAGACAGAATGAACCCAAAAAATATTTAGGCCTTGCTGTAAAACTACACGAATATATATATGTGTATTCATCGCCCTTATATAATACTGTGTTTAGTCTTTAAGTGGATTGACTAAGCAGACTTACCCTGACCAATGATCAACAACTAGAAGAGTATAAATCATGACAGAAGGTAATTGCAGAATACACTATGTCATGTTATGAGTTTTGTTTACTGAAGGTATCTGTTGTAGCATACAGCAGTAACCTTTGGCTGATAAATAATAGTTAGCATTTTAAATAATTCTGGATGCTGTGTGTAGTCTTGAAAAATACCATTCTCTTCACTCTTCATCACTTTCAGTATTACATTATTTTATAGAAACCTTGTTTGGCATACTGAAAATAATATTGATTTAGCATGACTGACTTGTCCATGCTGCTGCTGCTCTCCAGTGGAGTGGATGATGCTGTAGGGAGGCATCAAGTCAAGTCCTGGGGGGGGNTTCTGTGATTCTGTGAAATAATAATTAAAAAAAAATACCAGTAGGCAAACTGCTTTTAGACTTTTGCAAATGTCTCGAAATCAGTGTAAAATGGTATTAGAGCTGCAGAAAAGTCAGCAGTTCCACTTACACAAAGATTTCAATGGTTGCATGGAATACCAGTCAAAAGGAAAATCAAAAAGTTAAATCACTTTCACAGCATTGGCTCAAATGAGTATAACAATTTCTTTAATGAAAAGAGCAGCTTTTATTGTCTGAGTTCAGCAATGTTTAAAAAACAGATAGGACTCTGATGTATTCCAATGTTTAAATGTTTATATGAGTAGGCTTACAGTGAAGGATAACCAATAGCAATTATTCAGAAAGAAATGAAGAAGGAGAATGCTACATATAGTTTTCTTATATAGATTTTAAAACTTTTTTTAAAAGAATATGAAAAAGTCACTAATATTTCTGCAAGAGTGACAATGTGAAAGGAAAGTAAGCAGTAACATCTATCAAGGAAACTCAGCATACAGAGCAGGTAGATATCGTATCTTGTCAGAGTCATCTAGTGATAGAACCGTAGAGTCATAGAATCATTAGGGATTGGAGGGGACCTCGAAAGATCACCCTGTCCAATCCCCCTGACACAGCAGGATCACCTAGACCAAGTCATACAGTCAGTCAGAGTTCGAAGGGACCACAGGATAGGACAAGAGGCAATGGATGTGAGGGGGACATAGGAGGTTCCATGTGAATGTGAGAAGGGACTTCTTGCTGCTGAGGGTGACAGAGCACTGGAACAGGATGGCCAGAGGGGTTGTGGAGTCTCCTTCTCTGGAGACATTTACAACCTGCCTGGATGTGTTCCTGTGCGACTTGGTTTAGGTGATCCTGCTGTGTCAGGGGGATTGGGCTGGATGATCTTTTGAGGTCCCTTCCAATCCCTGATGTTCTGTGATTCTGTGAAATTCTGCTAAACAAAAGGAGCAGAAGGTGAGGCAGAGGAAATGCTGTAAGATTAAAGGCCCTTGGGAAACCACAGGCAGGGTGGTAAGTGTCCTAAGCGATCAAGTCAGGGTTGTGTTTAGGGAACAGTGGTCTGTTCTGGCAGGCAGATGGCACTGTTTCTCCAGGTAGCTGCCCCATGTCATCCAATGCTTGAGCAGGATGGTTTCTATAGCTCCACGTTGTATTAGCTACCACATGTCTTGAACCCCGATGCTGTGTACGTTCCTTTCTTCAGCTTGTCACAACAGCAGGGTGACTACAATCTCAAGGACATGGAATACAAGACTAAGTGTAAGGTCCTTCATCTGGGTTGAGGCAATGCTAAGTACAAATACAGGCTGGGCAGTGACTGGCTGGAGAGTAGCCCTGGAGAGAGGGACTTGGGGGTGCTTGTGGATGAGAGGCTCAACACGAGTCAGCAGTGTGCACTTGCGGCCCAGAAGGCAAACCGGATCCTGGGCTGCAGCAGGAGAAGTGTGGCCGGCAGGTTGAGGGAGGTGACTCTCCCCCTCCGCTCTGGTGAGGTCCCACCTGGAGCACTACATCCAGTTCTGGAGCCCTTATTACTAGAAGGATGTGGACGTCCTCGAGCTAGTGCAGAGGAGGGCCACGAGGATGATCAGAGGGCTGGAGCGCCTCTCCTATGAGTTGGGGCTCTTCAGTCTGGGGAAGAGGAGGCTCCCAGGTGACCTTATTGTATCCTTCCAGTATCTGAAGGGGGCCTGCAAAAAGGCTGGGGAGGGACTATTTAGGATGGCACACAGTGACAGGACTAGGGGGAATGGAGCAAAGCTGCAGATGGGTAGATTTAGACTGGATGTGAGGAGGAAGTTCTTCACCATGAGAGTGGTGAAGGCTTGGAATGGGTTGCCCAGGGAGGTGGTTGGGGCCCCATCCCTGGAGGTGTTTAAGGCCAGGCTGGATGGGGCTCTGGCCAGCCTGGTCTAGGGTGGGGTGTCCCTGCCCATGCTGGGGGGGTTTGAAGTGGATGATGGTTCCTTCCAACAGTCAGTGATTCTGATTCCATGGCTTCTCCAGTGAGGTGTGCCTGCTCTGGCAGGGGGATTGGACTAGATGATCTTTCGAGGTCCCTTCCAGTCCCTGATGATTCTATGATTCTGTGAATGGTGTCTCAAATGTCCCCAGTACACATGTAACTGGCTTGCAAGTGGGAAGTGCTCCAAAGGTTGAGAAGAAAACCTTCTGAAGATCGAGCTGGTTTTGTTGTGTGAATCACAACATTGCAAATCGCAGTGGCTGTGTACAGCTCCTGCTGTGGCAGGGGGATTGGACTAGATGATCTTTTGAGGTCCCTTCCAATCCCTAACATTCTGTGATTCTGTGTGATTTTGTATTAGACGAACAACTATATTAATAACACACAAGGGACTACAGACTCTCATTCATACTGAGCCTCAACCCATCAGGAGTACATGACAGCAGTGATTATGTCAAGGCAATCTATTAAAATGCTCCCTTCATTGCCCTCTGCTGACTAGCTGACTTTAATAATCATAAACTGCAGGACTCTATTTCTGAAATAACTATTACCGTTTAACTTTTTTTCCATAAATAAATATGCATTTAATAAAAATCTCCCCATGGGCAGGAATGTGAATATGTGGTTGCTCATGTCTGTTTTATGAAGATATTTCTCTTTAGTGCATAACATTGTCAGGATTCATACAGCTTGTTTTCTGTCAATTCTGTTATCAATTATGGAATCATCAAGTAAATGCCATGACAGCTGTTACATCATTAACAGAATGGTGATCTATTTGTAATAAAACCACAAACACAAATTTGCTTAGCCTGTAGTTACAAACCTACTGTTTTATGTGTAGACACCTCAAGCAAGGCTGAAACTAGGAATTTTTTTGAGTAACTAGGTTGATAATCTAGTTTGGTTCAGACAGTGTTGATTAGAAATCACAGAACATTACAGGAACTGGAATATTTCTAACTACTAAGGAATTAAGCTGTGGATGAGGAAGCCAAGAGTTCAAATGAAAACAGTTCATCTGCTGTTCTGCTTGCTATGAATACAAAATGAGGCTTTTTAACTGTAAAAAAAACCCACTTTACAAAGAAATTTGGCTTGAGTTAGAGCATATGGATGATAGAGTTTAGTGCACTCTAAAGGATCAGTCTATTCCAATTTCAAGGATTATAAGAGTATTTAGATGGTCTTGAAATCCTTGGGTCAAAACTTAGTCATTTAAGTTTCCTTTAGAACTGCTAATGCTGGTGGCTCTGCAAATCAAGCTACCTTGTATAATTGTGTCCTGCTTAATATGTCACTATTTTTCCCCCAGAGACATTGCTTTCTCAAAGGAGGCCACTTGTGAGGATAATAAAGTAAATCGATACCAGCCTTTTTTGTATTCTTCCAAGGACCAGCCACCTGGTGAGGGCATTTTCATGTGGCTTTATCTGAACTCCTAATGCCACAACTGCATGTGCCTCCCAACTGCAGGGAATGTAATACCACTCCTTGGGAATTGATTCCCTGGAGCCTCATGTTGCTCTAATTTTCAGCTACCTAAATATCTTGTGGGATGGATAAAAGGGGTAATGCAGGTGGCAAATTCAAGCTTGTCCTTCTTGCTGTGGAAGGTAAGAAGGGTCAGCTGGAATGTGTGAATACATCTACCAGCAGTGAAAAGCAATAACCTCCACAAAAAAGGATCTCCTACTCAATTTATGTTTCACGCTCTTCAGCAATGAGGTGTATAGGCTTCTCGGAAAGTTGCCAAAATGTGAATTGCATTACCTGTCCTGATTTACAGGACGTATCTGTGAGTGGAAGTGTTTTGTATTGGGAATAAGCTCTGAAATTATAGTGTTTGGGAACACAAGGAGTCATTGCTGCCTTTCTGAGTTTAAAAACTCCATGCACTATAGATTTATCATTCAAAGTTATCATTACTTATAATTCTAAGAACTCACTGACAAATTCTGCAGTGATTTTTCAGTCTACCTGTCTGTAGATATTAGTGAACTGAGCAGCAGGCATGCCCATCTTTTCTACCTTTGTCTCCTAGATAAATTCTGCTTGAGGTGAAACTGTGTCTGTCATAGCCTAAGTAATAGGTTTTGCTAATCAAATTAACTCAAAACATCTTAAATCTGAAAGAAATTTATTAGCATCCACCCAACTTCATATAATCTGTGCTTTAGTGTGCCCCAGCTACCACAAATGCAGTGCTAGTGAGGGAACAGCCAGAAGCTGAGAGTTCAAATGTCTTCAACTTTTTCTCAGCTGGAAAAGCCTGTTATTACTGGATGTTATAGGGGGTATAGGGAACCTATTGTCCTTTCAGCCAGCTTTTTATATTCATTCATTCTGTTTGCTCAGGAGGTCATATAAAACAAGAAGAGTTGTGGGATTACACAAGTCTGGCACTGAAATTTCAGCTACGTTACCACCATGTGGAGCAATGCCTGAACCTAGCAGGCAATGACAAAACCATGAGAGTCACAAGATCTCCATTCACAGGGCTTTTGAAGCATAGCAATGGGACATAGTGGCTCAGAAAATTGCCTTTTTAAGGATTTTTTTTTTCTTGGTTCTTCTCTCTCCCTTTCTGCCTACAACAGGAATAACCACAACGTTACAGTAATTTTAATATGGAAATTTTCACGGTAGTTACGACCGTGAAACTCTTGCAGAGTTCACAAATAAGGATATTAAGAGTTTCTTCACAGACTTGGTTCTTATAATATTGCCATGCAATGGTGCACACATTATCTCTGTAAGGTCATGAAACATTATTGATTATCATTCTTGCTCTATTTTTCAGGAACTGAAAAGGATATTAGATTATCCGAGGCTGCAGAGGCAGAACTCAGTCTTGTCCCCTTTGTCTTTTGTCTTTCAGGGTGTCCTTTAACCATAAGCTAATGCAGTCACCACTTTATACATACAAAATGTCAAAAACCACTTTTGGTGTAACACATTCCTACAGTTTATAAGAGATTTTTTGCAAACTTGTGAATGTAGGTCAAAATCCAGGTCACTGGTGAGACAGAAAGCTGCAGCAAGTGCAATGTTTTCACACAGGCTGTTGTCATGGGTCGAGGCTGAGCTAGCCATGAGACAAATAACAGACACCATATATTAGCCTGCCCAGCTCCTGCGCATTTGTTCTGGATGGAGTAAGTGCAGCTGGGGACAGATGCAACCTTTCAGTTGCAGCTGGCTTCAGTTCTTTTTTTATCTTCATGTGAGGTGCTCTTGGCTTCATTTCAGTGATGTGGAGGGCTGAGAACTGCTCCTGAACTTACTTTTTGCTTCCTGTTGCAGTCATAAGCTGTAAAGTTATGGTAAAGATTTGCAATTGAAAGATTTTTCCTCCAAACTTATTCTGCTCCAATGTCTATTCACTCAAAACAAGATCAATTAAAAGGAATGTACTTTTTTCTATGAAGGCAGCTTTCAGTAAGTTAAAAAATACATGGAGTGTACTTGTTTTAGTGAATGCTGTATTTTCCTGAGTCTGTTCCTTAGCGAGTGTGTCATCATAGATTATTTAGGCTTAAATGCAAAAAAAAAAAGAATGCACAAAGCAACAAAATAGGATTCCTGCATTGCCTAGAGACACTCCTTGAAGGAGAACAGCAGACTGATGGAAAAGTTTGGGTTTTTGTTTCAGTATTAAATAATACGTAACCTTACAGTAAAAATACTTTTAATTCTATTTGCGGTGGTAGTGACTGAAGGTAAGGAAGAGGACAGAGTGCAGTACATTGTATCAGGAAACCACCATGGTGTAAAGGTAATAAATTGATTGTATTTCTTTCAAATAAGACAAATCTGTGCTGCACAGCACTGATGTTTTGAGTTCTCAAATTCCATGTCTTATGTAACAGTCGGTGTTTAGTGGTGGAGAAGTCTCCATCCTGTAGCAGGAAAACAGTGTGGACTCAAATCTGTAACAGCTGTTACAGTAAAGGCATGTGCCCTTAAAGTTCTGAAAAAACTATATGAGATTATGCAGTCTTAGGAATTTTGTTATAGTTAAAAACAGGCATTGAGATTGTTGAGTGTTGATGAGATTTAAATGGGGAATAAAAGCACATACAAGTGCAGCAGGAAAACAAAGAAGAGAATGAAAGAGAAATTAAGGACATCAAAGTTATTGTGAATCTCACTCATGGTATAAAATTTACATTTCCTAAATATGTTACATTTGTGGCATATTCTCCTAAGATACTTATTTTTTATTGAAAGCACATCAGCCTTTTCTCCCTACATGATAGTATTTTATCCCCTTATAGAATAGTGCCTTTATCATGCAGATCTTGTAATTTAGTTTTGTGATGGGACTCTCCCAAACACAATCAAACACTTGAGAGAGAAACAGTAGCTCTTTGCAGTTATGTTCCAGGTAGTACCACCATGTCAGTGTCCCAGCATCTGGAACCATGAAGCAATGAGCTGTCCATTTGCCAGGTGTAGTCTTCTGTCTCATTTTATGTCTGGGGAGATGTGTCTAGGCTACTGAAAGCAAGATCAGTGAATTCTGTATTGAAGGTACAGTAAGACATATTTTTACTCCTACTGAAGATTTGTGACCACGCTGACTGGGGCTGATCATTCAGAGAAATGTGAGTGTGTTCAGTCCTGAGAGGAAGCTCTAAGAACCTTTATGAGTCTGTGATGAAAAGGATGTCCTTTTAGAAAAATCTTAGTTTGGTTGTATCATTAATGCTTTTTGCTTCATAATCAGAATATCTTGTTCCTTGCTTTACAAAAAGGCAAAGCTCAGTCTCTGTGAAGGAGACAGTTGACAGAAATACACTAGATTTTCCTTACCTAAAGGATAGGTATGACAAAAATTAGAGATACTAAAATAAGAGCTCTTCCAAAAATGGTAGTCAGAAAAGTTGTGTTCAGGATTGTTCCTAAATCTTGCTGGGGAAAAATAATTGTAGGTGAGAGCTATTAGAAGATAATTTAATTGCTTTAAAAATGTGGTGTCTTTTGTTACAGATATGAATTATTTTTTATTTCATTTTCACTTAATGCATCATCTATGTTGTCTTATTTATATTAATCAGAGATTAAACTTTAATTTTTTTCAAGTTAATTAAAGTTTTCTTCTTATTGTGTACTTCATGACTCTATGAATAGCTTGAAAGAGGTAGGTTGTGGAGATTAATTCAGTTTGATGAGTAAACCCTGTCTTATTTGTCTAAGTCTTACCAAAGACTATTGTGGTGTTCACTTATTTTACTGGCCTGAAAGATGCTAAGTAAAATCATCTTCCTAAAAGTTTTTTTCACAACTGCTAGATACTAACTTTAATAATCTTTATTTTTTTCTTTAAGTGAAGAATTTTTCTGAAAGTTTTATTTAGAGCTGAGATAGTAATGGAGACTTAATCACTCTACTTAGTAAGTGATGATATGGGCAGTTTAACACTAAGCTTTTTATCCTTATTGCTGGAGTGTGATGTCTTCAGGAAGACAGGCATGTAGTTGTGTGAGGAAAAAAACTTAGAACTTAGGTGTGGTGACTCCTGGAGATTATGCTCAGAAACATCTCATATTCTTACTCCTAGAAACATCAGTCAAGTTATCTAATAACAGCAAAACTACCAGACTGCTTGGGTGTGTAGGTCAGTATTCAAAATGAAAGAGATGAGATCACATTAATTGTTTTGCAGAACAATCTGCAGAGTCTGACCAAAATCTTAACTAATAATACGTAAATCCTGCATTTCCAAGTAGGTTTTTTTTGATCAAATGTTTCAGGGATGAGGATGTACATACATAATTTACAGTAAATTAATCCATTAATCCATGCATTTTGGCATGGGGTATGTTCCTTGTGTGCTTTGTCCACAAAACCTAATGAAATTCTGAAAGAAAACAACCCTGATTTAATTTTTAACGATGAGGTTTGATTTGTTTCTCTCTATTCAAATTTCTCACTGCCCAACTCTCCAGTTTATCCATATCACATCAGATGGAGCTGTGGCCTTCTGGTGTGCCAGCCACTCCTCCCAGCTTTGTATCATCAGCAAGTTTGCTGAGGGTGCACAAAGTCCCCTCATCTAGGTCATTGACAAATATGTAGATGCACTTTTTTAATGTTGCAGGAGTGTATAGATCACATATAATTTAAACATCTGCATGTGGAAATAACGCAGTTATTGCTTTGAACTAATTTAGAGAGCAAAGAGGACAATGTGAGTTACGATGACAACACCCTCTCTAAATTTTTAGGCAACCATAATACCCACAAAATATTCTAAATGTAGTGCACCTATTCCAGAAAATAGGTTTACTGGAAATCAACAATTGGTTGCCTGGTATCTCCTGGGATTAATAAAATACTTTAAACATTGGAAAATAAAGTAGGAAAAAGAGCACATAAAGAAAAACTTTTAAAATCAGCAATGGAAGAGCTGAAAATATTCAATAGTTTCAGAACAGCAGTTACTCATGTGGTAATGCACAATTCTCAGTTCTTGCAATAGCAGGCTTGAAAGATTTGCTACGGCCATAAGCCATAGTAATGAGTTACTGATGAAGTCCAAGTAACGCCTTCCCATTCCTTAGGAAAAATAGCTGATTACATTGGTGTATCATTGGAAAAAATCTTCCTGCAGTGTCCCTGATGGTATGCATGGGAATAGTGATACTCAGGGAGGACTCAACAAGAAACTCACTGATATATCTTATTAACTTTGTTGTTTCATTACTCTGACTTTTCAACAGTATCCCTGATTCTTCTAGATGTGTGATGTTGCATCAGATTTACAATTACTTATTGAAGGATAAATCCATTATTTGCTATGAAAGTGACCAAGTGTAAGGTCCTGCATCTGGGTGGAGGCAATCCTAACCCTGAGTGACTGTGTGACTTGGTCTAGGTGATCCTGCTGTGTCAGGGGGATTGGACTAGATGATCTTTCGAGGTCCCTTCTAATCCGTAATGATTCTGTGATTCTGTGATTGGAAGGGACCTTGAAAGATCATCTAGTCCAATCCCCCTGACACAGCAGGATCACACAGACCAAGTCACACAGGAACACATCCACGCGGGTCTTAAACGTCTCCAGTGAAGGAGACTCCACAACCACTCCGAGCAGCCTGTTCCAGCCTGTCACCCTAATGATTAAATGATTCTAAATCTACATACTCCTGTAATGCAAGAGCAGATGCAGACACTTCCACAGGATCTGTAGCTGACAGATTTACTCTTAGTTGCCCCTCATAGGGAAGCCAATATCCCTTGAAATGCAATGAATATTTTCTCCAAAGCTGGTGAGATGAAAGCAGTGAAACACCTATTTGACACTTTTCCATGCCAAAGACCAACTTCTTTATAAGAAGGTACAATTACGTTATGGTACAGAGTTGCAGTGCCAAGTAATACTTGTGAAGAAACTCAGTTTTATGTCAACACACAGAAAATGGAGGACCTGTAGAAAGGAAGATCTGATTTGACAGATACATAATTTCATTCTTCTAATTGTCTTTTAAAAGACAGATATACAACAGTCTGTAATCTGGATACCATATGGATAAGAGAGAAATCTTGCTCAGGAAGAGACCAGAACATCCATGTAAAAAGGAATGAAAAATTATCAAGCAGTTCCAAAATTTTTAAATATGCTGATGACTAATTATTTTGCTTCTTTCCTCCAGGTACATCTCTTTCTCCTTTTTCCCTCGCAATATTTTGCGTTTCTGTAGGATTTGTGCTCCCACCTTTCACAGGTTATGGCATTAAACATAATTTTATTATTCTAAAACAATACATTTGCTTTCATTGGAATGTTGGATTCTACCATGAGATTAGAAAAGAGAAGAAAGAAAGCTGTTTATCTCTGCATTTCTTTATTGTTCAAAGTTTTGAAAAATATTTTTTGCAGAAAATGCACTCAATAATATGATCATTAATTTCAAAATATATTTGATTTGTTTAATTTTATGTGAGCTTTTGACTGTATTAAAATATATACAT
Source organism: Rhinopomastus cyanomelas (assembly GCA_013400115.1). NCBI lineage: Eukaryota > Metazoa > Chordata > Aves > Bucerotiformes > Rhinopomastidae > Rhinopomastus > Rhinopomastus cyanomelas. The sequence continues at coordinate 38,739 of VXBP01007664.1, forward strand.
CTAAGATATGTTTATGGATATGTTTATGGATATGTTATTGTGTCACGCCACAATACGACTTCTGTTGATAGAAGGAAGAAAGTATTATTCTGCTTTTTATTTAGATGTTCTTCACAGCAGAGTTAAACTTATTGTGTTTACACTTCACTACAGAATGACAAGGATCATCAAAAGGCTGTTATTGGTATGTAATGTAAAAAAAAACCCCTCTACTTTTGATTTCATTACTTTACTAGAGAAGGAAAACATATAAGTTGATTTGCTTATTTAGAAGAAATTTAAGACAAATTCACCATGTGTAGTTCAGTTTGGTAGAGGGGACCTGACGCAAAACATTTTGGGAACTGTGCCTTGCCTCCAGGATTTAACAACCTGTACCTCATGTAATTGCTATAGCAGGCTGTACTGTCCTATTGAAACACTTTGATGGTAAGCTTTAGTATGTACTTGGACATACTGTCAATAATTAATAGCTCCTTGTGGGATCTATTTATGAACTCAGAAGAATTCAATATACACTGATTTATTTCTCACTGAAAAACGTATGCCTGAAGAGAAGGGGGAAGGATGTTGCATAGCCATGAACCTGTGTGGGATAATTACTGGAGGTAACTTGAAAATTAAACTTATATTAGAACAACCTGTAATCATGATTTTCAAGATTCAACAACAATTTAAGTACTCTTTGATGTGCATATGTTGCCCCGTGATGGGGGGGAAGATCAATGCTAAGTTCTTGCTTCTCTGGTCTGCTGTGCCAAATCGGAGCTGGACCCCGGTCTCAGCTGGGACCCCTTTTATAGTGTTCCCTATCTCCCTCCCCTGGGACAGGAGACTGGGAGGGTCCTCTTAAAGAAAAATGCACCTTTTTCTTCATGAAAGCACAAATCTATACATTTGAAATTTTTGGTAATTTTAAAACACAGCTAAACTGACAAAGTCTATTTTAGATATAGAAGCAATGTCGTGGACTGAAAACTAGATTAACAGCAGGGCCCAGAGTGCCAGAAAGTACAGCTGGCCTGTCACAAGTGGTGTACTCCAGGGGTTAATACTGGGTCAATACTGTTAAAAATCTTTATTAATGCTAGGACAGAGTGCACACTCAATTAGTTTTCACATAACACTTGACTCAGAGGTCTGACTGCTACACCTGATGTGTGTGCTGTTAAATAAGAAGTCCTGGATAGGCTGGATAAACAGGCCTAGAATAAGCTTATGAAATTCAACGGGTAAAAATGCCATTTTTTCTCTGGTGTAGACTAGCCTCACCCATCAGTCTGCATGGAGGGTGTGACTACGTGGAAATCAGCTTTTGAGAGAAAGACCTTGGAGTGCTGGTAGACATAAGATGATGATATACCCTCATGACAAAGCTGGTCAACAGCACTCTGGGATTAATTTAGGGGGACAGCTGACAGTATATTGAGCAAGAGGATACTTTCCCCTGCTCAGCACTGGTGAGATGTGGAATGCTGGGTCTAATTCTTGGATTCCCAATATAAGAAAGACAAGCACTTGCTGGCATGAGTCTAGTGCAAGGGCACAAGGATTATGAAAGTGTTGAAGCATCTCTCCTATGAGGAGAGGTTCAGAGAACTGGGATTAGCCTAGAGAAGAGAAGGCTGAAGAAAGTACCCATTGGAAGGAAAAGAAGATGCAGGATGCCCACTGAGCTACAGGAATCTCTCTTGACTCTCCTGCATTGTTGTCCTTCTGACTTTTGCACTCTTTCTTCTAAAATAATTCACTTATAGTTGGAAAATACATAGCAGATATCACTTTTAATTGCCTCTTCTGTTCCTCACAGCTGTAGTTTATATACACTTTTGACAAATGAAAGTTGAGATTTCACCACTGAGCTAAAGCAGATCTACTTTCTGAGTGAAATTCTTAATCATTTAGCTCTAAAGCACTGTTGGTCTTTGAGAAGAACAAATACAATTCATCTTTATCTTCCCCCACAGGAAAATACTGTTCTGGAGAAAACAAAGTCAGCATTGCTTAAAGATGTGCTCTGGATTTTTCTCCTCACGGAAAATTACCCTATTGCCTCTGTGAATATTTTCTTATCCAAACAATTGGACTTTACAACTGAAGAAAAGCCTTTCAGTGAATAAAAATCATTGTATATATTACAAAGGAGAGGAAAATCTTCAGAACAATAGCTTAATTATAGTAATTTATCTTTTGTTCCACTGTGTAAAGGGAAGACTTCTGACAGAAAAGCCTTATGGAAAAAGGGCTGTTTCATCTGCCTACATGTCTTTACTGTGATGAAGTAGGCTAGGGAAGAAAAGTGCAAATAACTGACCATAAGGTCTGAGTACAACAGGGTATTTTCTCCTTCCTACAAATTTAAGAAATATGTATAGTGAACAACAACCTTGTTGCGGACGTATCTTGCCTAAAGATCTTTTTTCCTGAAGGACAAAAGGCTCTGACTCAGAAGGCAGAGGAAAACTGTAGCAGTCATGTCAGTAGCTGAGCATCTAGATCTGTTTTATTCAATTTTCCTTAGTCCTTACAGTGAAAAAAAATCGATTCAAGAGAGAGAGAGACACGATGGAATTTAGTTATGTTTGCTGCTGGATGTTATTAGCGCTAGGGACCACTTCTGAGACTGGATAAATATTTCCTGTTTAATATTTTTGTTATGAAAGAATGAATTTGCCACTTGAGGTGTTTTTTCACTGAACTGTGCAACTTGAGGGGTTTTTTTTGAGATTTAACAGCTCTAAGGTAAATTTAGGGCAGCAGTTGTCTCTTCCATCTGCCCTGAAAACAGTAAATTAGTTTTGTTTATTTGGAACTACTGGAAGCTACTACTACTGAAAAGCTCTGCTCTTGGTGTGTGCCTGATTCTGCGTTTGTCACAACACCGTGTAGACAAGAACTATAGGCACTCTACATATAAACACTGTAAAATAAGTACTTGAAGTGTTCAAATATATTAAAAACATGCTGAAATATCAGGATTATTTAATATTTATATACAGAATATGTAAATAGTGTATATATGTGTTCTCATACCAGACTGCAGAGCAGATGAGATCAGAAAAGACTCTGGATTCCAATTTCCTAGTCCAAGCCTGCTGCTCAGAATAGGGTCAGCTACACCAAGTTGCTCATGGGCATGTAAACTCACCTTTGAGTATTACCAAAGACAGACGCTCTAAAATTTTTCTAGGCAACCTGTTCCAGTGTCTGACAATCCTCACATGAAAAAGACATTTTTCACATTTAAGTAAAATTTTGTGCATTCCAGTTTGTGTCCACTGTCTTTTGTGCTATTATTGGATGCCACTGAGAGCCTGGCTCCATCTTGTTAGTGTCCGCTTTCAGGTATTTAAACACATTAATAAGATGTGAACTGTCTTTCCTCCTGGATGAATAATCCAAGATCTATCAGCCTCTCCTCACATGTCAGATGTTTCAAGCCCTTAGATATCTTCATGGACCTTTGCTGAACTCACTCCAGTATGTTCATGTCAGTCTGTACATAAGGTTAGAACTGGACAGAGTGCTCCACATCCATCTCACCAAGGCTGAGTAAAGGGGAAGGACCGCTTGCTTTGAACTGCTGGCAACACTGCCTAATGCAGCCTAAGACGCCGATTGCCTTCATGGTTTCAATGGCATGTTGCTAGGTCATGGCCATCTTATTATCCACCAGGACTTGTAGATCCTTGTGTGCAATGCTGCTTTCTGTCTCTTAACACAGTTATAGGCACCTTGAAGTGAATACAGATGAGTTGGTACTGAGCAAACCATCATAACTGCATTTGTAGTAATAAAGTAAATATGCCAGTGACTATCTTTTTTTAATTGTGAGATCCATGAAGCTAAAATCTCAGCCTCCAAAACAGGATGTCAGTGTGTTCCCTTCTTAGTGGGAAAGGTGTCCTTTGTGCACTAACTAATAAATAAGGCACCCTTCTAAATATTTAATAACATAGTCAATCAAGTTCACTGGCACTGTCATTTATCTACCTCTAGGTCTCTATATCTCCAGTTGTAGCCATAGCTTTGTAACTCTAGCTCTATGTCTGTTTATATAACCCACCCTCGTAAGTTTTATAGCCTTTAATGGGAATATCTTGCCTAATAAATGCTGAGTCACACTTGTAAAGCCGCAGTGAATTATTCACTTGATACAGTTTTATATAAAGATGATGTATTAGCTCTCAGCTTAATTACAGTATGACCATGTCACCATATACTGCACATAGGCAAACTGATGTTGCTGGCACAGATTATATAGAACCATTTAGATTGAAAAAGACCTTCAAGATCATCACATCCAAGCATTAACCAAACTGTACCAAGCTCACTGCTAAACCAAGTCCCTAAGCAAAATATCTACATGTATTATAAACATGTCCAGGAATGTTGATTCAACCCCCAACCTGGCAGCCTGTTCCAATGCCTGATGACTCTTTCAGTAATGAAGATGTTCCTAAAGTCTAACCTTGAGTCCGTTTCCTCCTGTCCTATCACTTGCTACTTGTGAGAATAGACTAGCACCCACTTCTCTTCAACCTTCTTTAAAGTAGCTGTATAATCTAATGCAAGAATATGATACAAGAAAAAAAATAGTCCACCATGAAGTAGTTACAAGACCTGTGTACCTATATATGCATATGCATTTTCATCTACTCAAGGAAAATTCAGCTCCAGAGTGTGTCAGACTGAAAAATTCATGGAATGTAGGATGTGTTTATGGGGTTAGAGTACACTGATACTGAAACGTATAGATTGAAATTGGCATTATAGCAGACACATATGCTGCAGAAATTTTTTTCATGTATTCTTAATATTATTTGTGCTACATGAAAAAGAAAAAAAAATAAGAAGAAACCTGACATTTTGAAGTAAGATCCTCATTGCAGTACTCACCAAGCAGTAAAAACACAGACATTCCTCAGAATAAATACCAGTTGTATCTAAAGTCTAGACTGGGAAATAAATGCATATAATAATGTAGTATTGCTGAATGGCAGCACAGTCTGCAGGGATGTCGGCGACACCACCCAGCTTTGTGTCATCAGCAAACTTGCTGACAGTGCATGCCAATCCCTCATCCAAGTCACCAATGAATAGATTGAACAGGACAGGTCCCATACTGATCCTTGGCGGACTTCACTAGATACAGGCCTCCAACTAGACTCTGTCCCACTGACCACTACTCTCTGGCTTCTATCCTGCAGTCAGTTCACGATCCACCTCAGTACCTGATCATCCAGACCACACTGCCTCAGTTTGGCTGCGAGGATATAGAAGGAATCATGTTTGTCTGGCCAAGGCCTACATCTCATTTAGTTAAGGTCTGTCTTCTATTCTTATTAAATCCTATTGGTGACTATTTGTTGTGCAATGCTATGGTCTAATCTGTACGTCAGTGTGTTTGTTTGAGAGATTCATTAGAAATCTTCAGACTGGAGTAGCTGATAAGCAAATTAAACCAGCAGCCGGAAAGATCAGTTTTCACATGCTCAAAACACACTAAAATTGAGAGGCAAATAAAAAGTAATTAATGAGGTGAATAGAAATAGATTTTACAGAGTGAGAGAGACACATCCAGAGTGCCAGCTAGGGCTTCAGTGACTAGGAAGAGTGTAGAGTTTATGCAACGTGTCTTGCATGTGAAACTCCTTTTTGTCCATGTCAGTGTGGCTGGTTTTTTTACTTTTTAAAATTTCTGCTTCCTAGCCAGGTCTTCTTATTGCACATTTCCTGAGCACAATATATCCTTGTCAGCATTTAATTTCACTGTATTTTTTGCAGGTACTTTTTCCTTTTTGTGATCATAGCTTTTATTTATAGTCCAGTCTCATTCTTAAATTCCAATTATATTAAATTCCAATTACACATTATATGTGTAATTATATGTGTAATTAATGACAATATTCAATTGTATTGAATTCACAACAGATCTCGTGAAAACCGTAAGGTCTACCGTAAATCTCCAATTGTAACAGTAAATATTAGTTGGAGTTTAGTTTAATGATAACTGGCAGGGCCAGCTATCAGCAAAAACTGCAGTAGCAGTAAAAGAAGTAAAGCTTATTGATGGTATAGAGCTATAGAGTTTGGTATATTGTCAAGTGTTCTAGCTATGTTTGTCCTTTATGCACATTCTCGTTACTGCAGTATATCTCATGAATGTTGGTTCTTTGTTGTTTTTTTAATTTGGTTTCTTTTTAATTTTTAATATGAGCCAGTATAATCAACCATTCCAAGTTTCAAAGTGGAGCATTGGGCCAGTAATACTGTAATGATTTTTCTAAGGAAGACTAGAAATTTAATGTAGTATTTTTTCCTATCAGCTGCTGCTTGGCAGAAAATTTGCAGGTCAAATATATTCTGTACTGAATTGGTTTATGTTCAAAAAACATCTGCTTGACTGTATTAGGCTATCAATTTTCAGCACACAGAAATACATGGGGAAGGCCTAATATTCAGAATCAGTTTAGATATAAAAGTGCAGCACTGTTTTAAAACAGTCACACCATTTAGATCCTAAATGATAATTGTTGTATTCTGGCAACTTTTAAAACTCTGATATTTTCTCTTTGGTTTACCAAAGAGATGTTGATCTCTTTTGAAAAAGTACTTTTTTTATAGGTATATAAACTTGAGTACTATTCCGTGAGACCAGTCAGGAGGGTGCCTTGCTCAAGGTGACCTGGCAGGCCATTTGGCAGGCAAAAGTGGAATACTGTTGCTTAGCTCTTACTAAGCACCAGTGAATTTATTCTATTGATTCTCTGTCATGGAGCCTACTTTCTATGAGGTTCATTTTGACGTCTTACAAACTAGACATCATGATGCTTTACTGCTGTACCAAACAAATCCATTCCACTCCAGGAAGAATTATCTTTTGAATTAAGATTCTAACCACTATATTACGTCTTATTAACAGAAGTGAATTAAATCTTATATCACATGCCTCGTGCAAAAATATTCTGAAATTATAGCAAAGTTCAAGGTCTAACACCCTTTCAGGGGACTATAGATTTTTTGGAGGAAAGGACACCACTCCTGGAGGGTTTCTTCTATCTCATATCTCATTTTGTAGTACTCCTTCCAAAATCAGGGGTTTGCAACATGCAGTTGCTTCTTTTCCTTTTTAGACTGCCCTTGTACCAAGTATTACCCTTTTCATAGAAATAAGGTTAGGAAGATTACAGGATCATTTGTAATGCCTAAAAATCAAACCCAAAGAGTAGAACAACCCAAATTATTCCATATTTCTGAAGTCTGAAAGGTTTCCTGAAGTAGTACATCAAACAGAATAAATTAAAACTATACTTGTCTCTCTGGAGGAAAAAAAACCCAACAAGTCACTGGAGAATTCTGAAGATCCCTCACAGAATACCTTAACATTAATTTAAAAGAACTGTGAGGTACCACTTTGTCAGTATCAAATATAGTTGAAGGCTAAATAATCTAATGTCCGAATAAACACGCTAAGCCAATGTACTGATTGAATGGAAACAAAACTGATTAAACATGACACATAAATAACAGTTTGGAGGTGGAAATTAAGCTAGGTAGATAAAACACAAAACATGCTACTGAAAGATAAAAAGGTACTACATAACAAGAGAAAACATAAATCTAGTTTCTAAAGAATGTTTGTCCTGAGGATGCCAGGAGAGAAAACAGTAACATAAGCTTTCAGAACCAGGCACAAAGCATCTCAGGATTATAACACAAGGGAGGCCTCTTGTACAGAAACACTTTCTGTCAGAAACAAGCAAAAGCAGTTCAAGTGTGGTGAGGGAAAAGACTGTGATCAAGGTATCATGAGACAGATAGGTTTATCCTAAGAACCGTGGAAAAGGCTTCTCTCTGAAGGGCAAACCTCTCTTTTTTTCCTAAAAACATGTCCAAAGGCAAGGACGGTGCATTTTGAGTCTCTGGGAGGACCCTGTTGACAAGACAGAAGACTTGACTCACTTGCCTACCTGACTCACACTGACAAACTTTTATTATTCTGGTCATTAAGTGCTAAAAACTCTCAAGCTTATAGAATAAAATTAATCAAGTGTGACTTAATGTTTATTGTACTGTTTATAAGAAATAGATGTGCACTGCAAAATCAGAACTTGTCCATTAGTACTTGTAGGTGTTGTTAAATTCAATATATATACCAGACTAGCTGTGAGATTTACACGAGTCTGGTTTAAGTTGCTACTTTTCTGCCATTTTCTAGATTTTGGGGTTGTTAGTCAAACTCATGACTGTATAGTAAAAAAGATATAAACTAAAAGGCCTTAAACTATACAGACTTAGGAAAATAGACGTAGATACATATCACTGAATTTAAACTAAATAGTTTTATTTACATTTTTTCCACCAATAATAAGAGATAAATGGCATTATGCAGATTATTCACAGGCACATAGGTAGAAATACATTACGTTCTGGAAGGGCCAACAGACATATTCATAATGAGTTCTGTGCTAGCTAATAAATAATAATGAATTCAGGAAACTATATTCAACTTTCTCTAATCTTTTATGTAAGATCAGTTCCTTTAGCTTCCTCTTACAAGTTGTCTACCCCCACAGCATTTTTATAATCTCTTTGAGTATTTAAATACTAATATATCTAGCACGGAGAAGCACTACACATTTTTACAGTATCAGTAGGTACTACTAATTATGACTATCATTAGAATAATACTGGTTTACTCATATGTAACAAATTGAATTATAGGTTAAGCTTGTATGGAACTGGTTGCATGCTTTGAAGTCTGCTGAAGGAACACTACACTGAATTTGGTTCTCTGATGCACAGGTGATTTTCTTTCTTATGGGAATTGATGAAAAATATAGTGAATGAAAATATTTCATAAAATGTAGCATGAAACGTCATTGCACAGGTAACTATTTGGCTTTGCTTAGGTTTTTTTAATTCTCTTTCACAAAATATGAAACTAAAAGTTTTTATCTTGCTGTTTACATTCCTTTCCTTCTTGGATCCTTATCAAATCAACCGAGGAAGAAAACTGACACACTTTTGTGAAATATTTGAAGAGCTTTGTGAAAACATGCATGACTCCTGCAAACATAACCACAGCTCATAAGAAAGTTTTGCCATTCTGAAAGCTGCTGAATGTTAGGTAGGCTTTTTCCATAAGCCCTTGGGAGAGACCTAGTGAAGTGTATTCCCTATTATGAGTGCTGTGTGGGAATCATGGTAATGATGAGAATGAAACGAGACTGTTCTGAAGCCAGACCTGCAACGGGGCAGCAGGTCTCTGCATTCCTGTGAATTTCCTATGCTTCCCTGAGACAGAGAAATGCCAGGAGAGAGGAATGACCTGAGGCCCAGCAATAGGTAGCATGTGGAGGTGGTGGTGCCTTCAGGTTTTTTAAATGACTGTAGCCAGAAGCTGCCTCAGAGCTGCCCTGGATAATACTGGATTATGGTGACCACACATCAACTGTTAACAGACTTTCCTATGAGGAGGGTCTACATGGCATATTGGACCCTTAATTCCCCTCAGAAGTCACTTACAACAAGACAGTCATCAGGAGGACTGGGAACTACCAATCTTCAGCATCACCTCTTCTCCTTAGGTAGAAAGTGAAACAGATCCTCCTGGAAGATATGCTGAGGAACATGGAGGACAGGGAGGTGATTTGAGATAGCCAGCATGGCTTCACCAAGAGCAAATCTTGCCTGATCAATCTAGTGGCTTTCTGTGATGAAGAGACTACAACAGCATATGAGGGAAGCGGTAAGGACATCCACTATCTGGAATTCTCTAAGGCACAGTCTCCCCCCCTACATATTTCTCTTTAAGTTGGAGGAGTATGGATTTGATGGGTGAAATTTTCAGTGAATGAGAAATTGGTTGGGTAATCACCTCCAGACTGTAGTTCTTAGTGGCTTCATGTCCAGGTGGAGACTGATTTTAAGTGTCCATCAGAAGTCTATCTTAGACCAGTGTTTTTCAACCTCTTCATCAATGATATAGCCAGTTGGACTGAATGCACCTTCAGTATGTTTGAAGATGCCACCAAGCTGAATAGTGCAGTCAATAAACCAGAGGGATGTGATGTCATCCAGAGACCTGGACAAGTTAGAGAAGTAGACCAGTATGAATCTCACGAGGTTTTACAAGGCCAAGAGTAAAGTCCTCCACTTAGGTTGGTGCGATCCCCAATATGAATATGGACTGGGAGATGATGTGATTGTTAGCTGCCCTGTGGAGAATCACTTGGAGTGTTGGTCAGTGAAAGGCTGGACAAGAGCCAACATGAGGCCTCACAACACAGAAGGCCAAACACATCCTGGGCTCATCAAAAGAAGTGTGGCCAACAGGATGAAGGAGATGATTCGTCCCCTCTACTCCGCTCTCACAAGACCCCACCTGGAGTACTGCATCCAGATATTCAACATAAGACAGTCTGGAGCAGGTCCAGAGGAGGGCCACAAAATTTATCAGAGGGCCTCCTTAGAACACCTCTTCTTAGAGAACAGGTTTGTTGGGGTTGTTCAGCTGGAGAAAAGGTGGCTCCTAGGTGACCTTTTTGCATTCTTTCAGTAAAGGGAGTCTACAAGAAAGATGGAGAGGGACTTTTTAGCAAGCCCTGTTGTGATGGGATGAAGGGTTTTAAACTAAAAGAGGGGTGGTTTAAATTTGATATAAGAAAGAAGTTTTTTGCAATGAGGGTGGTGAAACACTGTAACAGACTGCCCAGAGAGGTGATGGAGGCCCCATCCTTTGGGACATGCAAGGTCAGGCTGGACAAGGCTCTAAGCAACTGAGTCTAGTTGAATATGTCTCTGGTCACTGCAGAAGGTGGACTAGATGGCCTTTAAAGGTCACTTTCAACCTAATATATTCTGTGATTTTATGAATGGTGCTATTCATGTGCTTCAAGGATTCGTCATAAATTTTATCTTGTTTTCTGGGGACTTAGGGACAGCTCAGCTTCAGAACAAATGGCAGATAACAACTGCTAATGGGACTGAATTCTAATGATGCCTTTTATTGCCATCTCTTTTTTAAAAGATTAATCTCTAAATTGAGTGCTCACTGCTTTGGGTTTTATAACTCTGCATTCCTTTTTCCCAAGCTGTTTATTTTTGTTATTATTTTGATGTTCAGTATAATGAAACTGTGCTAGTACATTCTTTAATCTTTGGCTCTGCCTATAATCTCAGGCATTATGCATGCACTTGTGTAACAGGCTGTTGAAATGAATATGTTCTGCCTTAATGTAAAAACCAGCACAGCTTCCTATATAAATTAGCGCCCTAGGAAGAACAATCTTTCTTTTTACTTTATTCATGAATATGCATCACTTTTCCTGCAGCTAGGTTTATAGGTATCATTTATAGCCATCATTTCCTTAAACCTCTTAAGAATATGCGCATCCCTGTGCTCTGAGTGGTTTGCAGACTGTTTGCTCCCATTGTTCCACGTGAGTTGTGACGTCCAGACCTCGTATATCACATAGTACCTTAGCATCTTTTTTTTCTGAAAAAGCACATTTACATGTTTATATTTAGTGGAATTTAGCTGTCCTTTTAGAAGAAAAAGCTATTCACATGAACATTTAACCACATGTATGTTCTTAAACTCTTGGTATAACTTCTTAAGGTATGTAGGGTGATTCTTCCAGGCACTGTCACACTTAAAGCCATACTGCATGCACAGGACAACCAGGTGACCATGCCCCTGGGTTTATGAAAGGCATGTCCTGCTTGACTAACCTGATCTTCTATGACAAGGTGACCTGATCAGTGGATGGACAAAGCCTGTGGACATTTTCTACCTGGAATTTAATAAAGGTGTTCACACTGTTTCCCACAGCATTCTCCTTCAGAAACTGGGTGCTCATGGCTTGCATTAGTTTATCCTTGACTGAATAAGATAACAGATTGGATCGGTGACCCCAAAGCCTTACGGTGAATGGAGTTTGATCCAGCTGGCATCTAGTCACAAATGGTGTTCCTCAGGTCTCCATACTGGGGCCTGTTCTCTTTAATAGCGTCATCAATGATCTGAGGGGATCAAGTCTCAGTTTATAGAGACGTATTTTCACTGTTTTGATAGACATGTAGAATGCTGTCAGCACTGTCTTTATTATATAATTTGGATGGTACAACGTAGGCATCCTGAACTGGTGAACCCAGAAATAAACTTATGACTTGGTGTGGAATTTTCCAAGAGGAGATGCATCTAAGAAAGGTGTGATTTGGTATCTTGCATCTGACAAAACCACATAGCATTCAAGGCCAGAATAGATTTCTCACACATATGCTGGCATCTTCCCATTTTTGGAAATCAAAACCTTCAGGTCATAAAATAAAGATGTCTCTGTTATTTCATTTGTAATGTGATCTGTGAGTTTATTCTTCTCAGGTTGAGGTAATCTTAACTCTGATGTTTAGTGCAAATATTGACATTTAAATTATTTAACTTATCTTCAAAGCAAATGGCTTTTCTTTTTTCCTAATATGCTTCAATAACAATTTAAAATACATCAAGAAGGCCTTTACTAGTATTACCACACAGTATCTCAGTGATAGTAGACTTAATTCTTACAACTCCAGACAGTAATTAGGACAAAGTAAGAATGATTGTATTCACAAAGTGATGATGACACTCAGATTGGCTTATGCGGGACAGTTTTTTCTATTATAGTACCAGTCATTAATTCAGTGCTGAGTTCGTAACCAGATGAATCAACCAAACAGAAACAACATTTGAGTGTAGCTGTAGTGCTAACGACCTTTTGACAATATGGATGCATAGATATCTGCAGACATATTGAATGTCAGAGCATGTTCCTGAGAAATACAAGTCCTAGAGAAAATCTGTTTCTTCATGATCACTCAAGAGCAGTGTTTAGGGATTTCTCATTATAAATTTGTTATAAACTTGCTAGTAGTGTTGTCAAAATGGTAAGAAATAGTAATAAGGAAACAGTAATCAATTTTGTCCCTGGAATCTTCAGAGAGATGTTTGATTTTACTGTTAAGAAAATCACACTGAAATATTATATAGTTCTATCTCTGTCCTTATATTGAATACATAACTGGATCAATAGTTGCCTGTGTATTAAAGAAATCAAACATATAATGTATTTTCTAGTTTTGATATAAAAGACTGCTAATGTTAACTGACAGAATAAATAGTAGTCTTTTCCCCCTAGACTTTTAATGTGTTGTTTCCTGACCCCTGACATGACCACTTAGGGAACCATCCAGATTCCATCACATGACCAGGATGAGAAGCAATGGTTATCCCTTCTCCTTGGAAGTGTATATAGCACCTGCAAGAGCTGAACTACCTGTTTCCTCCCAGAGCAATTGTTGTGGGTGCTGCTGTCTGCCACTTCCTCCTGCCACATGGTCTTAATGAAAAGATTATCCTTCTTCATCATGTCTGAAATTGTTGGTAGAAAGCAGCCTCATGTTATAACCACAGATCTTCAGTAACTACATTCTTTCATAGAATCATAGAATCATCAGGGATTTGAAAGGACCTCGAAAGATCATCTAGTACAATCCCCCTGCCACAGCAGCATCACCCAGACCAAGTCATAGAATCATAGAATCATAGAATCATAAAATAATTATGGATTGGAAGGGACCTTGAAAGATCATCTAGTCCAATCCGCCTGCCACAGCAGGATCACCTAAACCAAGTCATACAGTCAGTCAGGGTTAGAAGGGACCACAGGATCATCCAGTTCAAACTCTCCTGTCATGGGCAGGGACATTCCACCCTAGATCAGACTGGCCAGAGCCTTATCCAGCCTGGCCTTAAACACCTCCAAGGATGGGGCCTCCACCACCTCCCTGGGCAACCCATTCCAGGGTCTCACCACTCTCACGGTGAAGAACTTCCTCCTCATATCTAGTCTAAATCTACCCATCTCCAGCTTTGCTCCATTGCCCCTAGTCCTGTCGCTACCTGATATCCTAAAAAGTCCCTCTCTCGCTTTTTTGTAGGCCCCCTTCAGATACTGGAAGGCCACAATAAGGTCACCTTATTATTTTCAGAAAATATAAAAACTAGAAGTCTGTATTTCCACATTCTTATGTAAAACATATGGTGCACAGACACTGAAATGGAGTTGCTGGAGACTTAACCTAAACTCCTGTGGCATCAGTGATTTGACATAACAGAAGAAGTGTTGTGGTTGGTATCTACTACAGGCCACCAAATCAAGAGGAGCTTAGTGATAAAACCTTTTTACTCCAACTACAGGAGTTGCAAGACCTTGTTCTGCTGGGGAGCTTCAACCAGCCCAACATCTGTTGTAAAAGTAGCACAGGAAGATGTAAGCAATCCAGGACATTCCCAGAGTGAATCAAAACTTCTAAAGTCAGTTAATAGACAGCCTTACCAGAGAGGGTGCAATATTGGACCTGATGATCAAGGATGCAACTGAGCTCCTCAGTGATGTTAAGATCTGAGGCATCCTGGGCTGCTATGATCATGCACTGGTGTAGTTCATAGTCCTGATGAACATAGGTCAGATGAATAGTATTTTAAGACCCTGCTCTTGTGAGACTTCACCTGGAGTACTACATCCAGTTTTGGAGTTTCCTATATAAGAAGGACATGAAACTGTCAGAGTGAGTACAAAGGAAGATCATGAGGATGATCAGAGAGCTGGAAGCTCTATTCTGTGAAGACGGGCTGAGAGAATTGGAGCTATTCAGCCTGGAGAAGAGAAGACCCCAGGGGGACTTTACAGTAGCCTTCTATTAACTGAACAGGGCTACAGGAAAGCTAGTGAGGGACTTTTTGAACAGACTGCCCAGGGAGGGAAATGTTTTGGATGCCTCCTCCCTGGAAATGTTCAAGGCTGCGTTGGATGGGGCTCTGGGCACCTGGTTCTCATGAAGGTGTCCCTGCCCATGGCAGAAGGGTTAGAACTACATGATCTGTAGTACCTTCCAACCTAAGTAATTCTATAAGAGAACAGCGAAGCTGAGAAACCAACATGGTTTTGCCTTTTCTCTGTTCACACTTTGGTAGGAACATTAATTATTTGGGTAGGGTATCATTACCTTTTCCATACCATCACACCGGACAGTCTTTTGGATATTATATTTAGAGCAATGATGCTATACAGTGTGTTCAATGGTGCAGAAAGGTCTATTGTAGAAATTTAAGACTTACATTGTAATTTATATTAGGCTTTACATCAGTACAGACTTTTGCATCCAAAAAGATAAAACAATAAGGGTCTTTCATTTTTTTAATTAATTTCATTTTTATTATAATGTAAGCAAAAAAAGCATTTCTAGCCCTGCAAGAAATCAGGTTGTCAGATGTTTAAATGGGTGATGTCTTTAAAAAATTAATTTTTACCTATTTACTCTCTTGTGCTGGAGAAAACCACCACTTTATTAACATTAAAACATAAACCACCTTTGACGATAAATTATTGGGTCTGCTTTCCAATCAACTCTACATAAATGCAAAACATCCTTTAGTAAAGGCCAAAGAGGCTTTACTTTCATTTTAAAGGTTATTTAGCCTAGGGAAAGAAGACTTATTCTGTTTTATGAAGAGATCCAATGCTTATATTATTCTTCTTAGAAGATTGTTATTTCATTGATGATACAGTATTAGCTTTCAGAGTGTGTTTACTCATTTTAATATGTACAATTTTTGCATAAAAGTTTTCATAATAATTTCAGTTTTATCTGAGTCACTAATACTGGCTTTATGCTCCTGGGTTTTATTTTCAATTTCCCTAGTGTTTTCCGTAGACATTCACCTTTTGCCTTCATGGAAATGTGGCCATTTTATGAGATGATCAATATTTTAACACATACTAGAAGAGAGCTAAAATAGACACTGGCTGCAAAGGATACTTGGGAGTTTCTGTATAATGTATGCATCACCCAGCAAATTTTGCCCTAGGATGTACCTATACAACACCATTCATACAAAGGGCAATTTCCATCTCAATCATTTATTTTTTATGGAAACTTGGTTAAATGTGAGTACTTTACATAGTAATGCCTGGAGGTTTCTCTTAGTCTGGGTTGTGTCATATTTCAAGCTTCAAATAATTTTCTGAGGTAAGAACTCCTGCTCTCTCTGATGTTTCCTTTTTTAAAATAGTGAGATGGAGAATTAATTTCGAAAGAACCCTCACAATTTTTAATGATGCAAAATAATAAGGAATGTTCCAATCTGTGCCTTTGTTACTTTTTCATTAAATTTTCTATATTGACACTCAGTTATAGTTTTAAAATATTTTCTAACCACTATGTACAACAAAACTGATCAGTGATTACTTAATCAAGTGTCAAGTACTGTTTTCTACCTGAAATATTCCGAGATATTTGTAAAATGATCCCTTATATGTGTCGCATATTTTGGGATTAAAAAAATTCCTGTTTACTTTTATTCTTCTTACTATCTTGCTTTTCATCATGTTTAAGTGTTATATGACTTTTAAAAGATGATTAGCACAGCATGGCTTTACCCAGGGATTTATTCTTGATAATAACTGATTTTATGTTAAACTTCAATTACTCGATCAGCTAGCAGAAAATGGAAGTGTGAATTGTATTCCCTGTGTGCAAAGGCCATCATTTGTGCAGTAGATTTTCAGTATTTAGCACAAAACTTCCCTAATAAATGTGGTCATGGTCAGCACTTTAACTTCGCTTAACTGTAACTTCTTATTTTAGTCACGCTTCAAATAACTCAACAATGATGAAAAAATGGGATGTTCTTATTCGATGCACACAAAATGAAAACGCCTTCACTTCAGGATCCTCAAAATTAAGGCGTCTTTGTGAGACACTGACTACACTGGTTTCAGAGTAACTAGATTTTGATCTTTGCTGTTAACAAACCGCATATACTATGTAGTACTCATGACAGTGTCACACTGGTTAGATGCTAAGTCTAAGATGGACAAGAAGTGAGTCAAATGTGAGCACCACATTGTTCTTTGACTGTTATAAGATTATATTTAGACAATTCTTAAGTGCAAGCTGTGCTCTTTGTAAATAGGAGGCATACTTTTCCCAGACTTTCCCATTTACTCCAGATTGTCTGTGTGTAGAAATGTCTCTCCTTGATTCTGTTTGTAAACTAAGATGTGGAGATATACAGAACGGAAATAAAGAAAGTGTAGATAATGAGAAGCAGAAGCAAATTGGAATGACAAAAGGCTCAGGCTTAAAAAATGTTGCGCCATTCTGTTCCCAGAATGTAGATGAGAAAAGACAATTCTGGAGAAAACAAAAGGTGGTTCTGTCCTCCTCCAGAACACAGAAACTTTGCATTGAGTTCAGTCAAAACTAGCCAAAGGTGTTTGGCTTTCAAATGCAACTGAAATTTTCATAACCCACAACAATCTTCTGGGCTTACTATAAGCCTGTATGACAGGTTAACCATGCAGAACATTTCAGTCCAGGGTGTCACCTGTGATGTTATGGAAAGAGTTCCATAAACAATGTGGGAAAATAAAGTTAACTTCTCCTTGCTATATCTTCCTAGTTTCTGGAGATACTGGATTTGGCTTTGTTTATTTTTCTAACAAGCAAATATTTGTTTATAGTTTAATTGGTGATGAAGCCACATCCTTACCCCTCTGGAAGAGTTTGTTTCTGAGTGCCTTTAGCAGTTAGGCAGCAAGTGCAAAGTTGCTAAAATGCACATGTACTTCTGAATTCCCTTTCTGCAGACAGCTTTCTGTAATCACCCCTGCGTTGTTTCCTTTTGAAATCCTCTAAGGGTTCCTCAGCAATACTGTCACAGAGATTACTGCATTAAGAATGTAGGAGTTGATTGACAGTGTAATCCACATTTTTATGTGATTGGGTGGCAGCTACCTCCCAGGAGTAATGTGTTCAGGAGTCCGTCTTTTATACAGAGATCAGTGATAAATCTCACATTTTCAATCATGATATTTAACCTGGGAAATTGACTGGTTCTTTTGTACTCAAGGGTACATTTCTAAACTTGGTACAAGTTTTGAGGAAATCTTGGTAATCACTCTGGCCTCCTTTGTCGGCATTGTCATAAGTTGACTTGGGACTTCTGGGGTTTGATTGATTTTTTGTGACAATACGATGTATAATAAAATTAATTGTCACTTGCATTCCAACAGCTATTTACAAGAAAGTCTGGTTTGTTCACTGCAGTGGGACAAATCTAATCAGACTGTAAATATATCCTTGCCTGTAATTTGATCAAATTTGTCCCAAAGCTATGTTTGTTAAGATCATTTTCCTCACACAAACACCTTGGATAATGGATGATATAGATGATGCAATACACTAAAAAAGTGTCCTAAACTATACTATTAAAAGTGTATTAAATGTTTTTCTGACAAAGAATGCTGAGCATTTAAATATTTGTAGAAAGATAGACAAGATCTAGAATAAGAAATGCCAAATTCTGCGCCTGGGATGGAGTCATGCAGGACACAAGTATAAATGGAGAGAGAAATAGCTGGAGAGCAACTCTGCAAGGATCTGGCAGTGCTGGTTGACAGCAGCTCAGTCACAGAATCTCAGAATCACAGAACATCAGGGATTGGAAGAGACCTCGAAAGCACCATCTAGTCCAATCTCCCTTCATGAGCAGGATCACCAAATTGCATAGGAACATATCCAGATGGGTTTGAAATATCTCCAGAGACGAAGACTCCACAACCCCTCTGGGCAGCATGTTCCAGAGCTCCATCACACTCGCTGTGAAGAAGTTCTTTCTCATATTCATATAGAACTTCCTATGTTCCAGTTTACACCCATTGCCCCTTGTCCTCTCACCACATGATATTGAGAAGGCTCCATCCTCCTGACACCCACTCCTCATATATTTATAAACATTGATGAGGTCACCCCTTAGTCTCCTCCAAGCTAAGGAGACCCAGCTCCCGAATCCTTTCCTCATAAGGGAGGTGTTCCACTTCCTTCATCATCTTCATTGCTCTGTGCTGGACTCCTCCAG
Source organism: Rhinopomastus cyanomelas (assembly GCA_013400115.1). Classification (NCBI taxonomy): domain Eukaryota; kingdom Metazoa; phylum Chordata; class Aves; order Bucerotiformes; family Rhinopomastidae; genus Rhinopomastus; species Rhinopomastus cyanomelas. Next base: position 57,709 of record VXBP01007664.1, read on the forward strand.
CAGCTTTGTCTCCTTCTTGAACTGAGAGGCCCAGAATATTTAGAACAATCTTCTAAATGTGGTCTCACCAGTGCAGAGTAGAGGGGGAGAAGAACCTCTCTTGATCTGCTAACCACCCCACTTCTGATCCACCTCAGTATGCTGTTGGCCCTTGTGGCCACAAGGGCACATGTGAGTCAGCAATGTGTCCTGGCAGCAAGAGGGCAGAACATATCCTGAGGTGCACCAAACACAGTAGAACCAAAAAGAGGTCATTAGACCTCTGTATTCAGCCTTGGTGCAGCCTCAACTTGAGAACTGTGTACAGTTCTAGACCCCACCACTTATGAAGGATGTTAAGGTTATTGAATGCATCCAGAGTAGAAGGAAGAAACTGCTGAAAGGGTTGGAAGGAGAGTCTTCCGAGGAACACTTAAGGACTTTGGGTTTGTCTTGTTTGCAGAAAAGGGGGCTGAGAGCTGACCTTGTTGCTCTCTACAGCTTCCATTTCCTGAGGAGGAGAAGTAGAGGGTAACATGCTGATCTCTTCTTCCTGGTACTCAGTGATAGGAAATATTGGATTGATTTATAGCAGTGTGAGGTACATTTAGAGTTAGGTATTAGGAAGCATTTCTTTATTGAGGACGGTCAAACACTGGACCAGGCTTCCTAGAGATGTAGTCGATGCCCCAAACCCATCACTGCTTGTCACTATTCCATTTAGACAATATTCTTTCTGTCATCCCTGAAGTGGTGAGGCCATGGGACTAGATGATTGTTGTAGATTCCTTTGCACTGAAGCTATTCTATTCTATTCTATTCTGTTCTGTTCTGTTCTATTCTATTCTATTCTATTCTATTCTATTCTATTCTATTCTATTCTATTCTATTTTTTTTTCCATGCAATGATATGATATTCTGGTGGTTTTATTTTCTTCCATTAAAGCAGTCATTGGATAGGGAACAGAGTAAATCCAGGCTTTCTAGTCTGAAGGTTAAGATGGATGAATTAAGACTATTTGTGAAAGAACCACAGAGCATGTATGAAATATAACATGTAGATTTGATCAAGCTGAAGATAGTTGCAAAAGAAATTTAAGAACAAAAGAATATAAACATAGGAGGTTCCACATAAATATGAGAAGGAACTTCTTCGTGATGAGGGTGAGGGAGCACTGAAACAGGCTGCCCAGGGAGCCTCCTTCTCTGGAAATGATTAAAACCTGCCTGGATATGTACCTGTGCGACCTGGTCTTGGTGATCCTGCTGTGGTGGGGGGATTGGACTAAATGATCTTTTGAGGTCCCTTCCAATCCCTGATGATCTGTGATTCTGTGAAACTTGAACAAAGTATGTAATTGTCCAATGCATGCTTTCAATGGCTCTAATAATATCTGTCATCACTTGCTTTACATAGATGCAAATGTGGGAATCTATGCATGCTCAGAAGTGGGTGATTTAAGAGCAGTTAATATTTTTGTAATCTGTTTTTGTGATCAGATATTCTTAGACAAAATTGTCTAAATTGGAAGCCTCACACAGCAGAATGACAGAAAATGTGAGTGCTTTTTGTACTGCTAACCATCTCATTCCATTATTTGTGGAAGAGAGTCAAAGCTTTAGGAGTCTTCTAAATGTAAACCTCATCATTAATGCAGGTATTTTAAGTTAGGTATTCTTACACTAATATTCCTAATGAGATCTGTTGTTGTTCACATATGAGAGAGAAATCAGAGCTGTATAAATTATAGCAAAGTAAAGGAACACAAGATCCGTTGGTCTCTTATAAGCTTGTTAGATAATGTAACAGACCATTTTACAATGCCTTTATCCAATTTTTTGAAGCTGCAGTATAACACAGTGGCATTGATTTTCAGGTGAGTTTTCTTGGTATTTTAAGTCAAGTTTCCCATTTCCAGCTGTGGCAAGCTCCTTATGATTCCAAAGAAGGTGAACTACCCTTTGTCTAATAATTGATTTAGACACTTGTGCACTCTCTTTTCTGATAGCTGCAGGCAATATCAGCAAAGGTAACCATGCAGCTCGGGTAATTTCACTGGCTCTGCAGACAGGTTAGTAAATGCACTTGTCTGTCAACAAATTAAAGTTGGAAAGATAGCATATCGTCCCTTTTTACTGCTTAGTTCCTGACAATGCACTTCACATTCTGTACCTTGGCTGCATTTAGCAACATTCAACTGACCTCTGACAAAACATCAAAACTGAAAAACCCAGCTCTTGTTTTCTTGATCTGCCCTTCACTTACGCTTAATTACCCTGTCTCGCTTGCTGTCTCCCAGTGGGCTGAAAGTAGAAGACCCTTTACACGCTAACACTCAATGATTGCTTAAACTGTGTTTCCTTTCACCAGGCAGCAGGAAGGGGGAGGGACAAGGTGCGTTTTAGAAGATCGAGCTGGAATAGCTGCATCGGAAATAGTGGGAAAAAGTAGGTCTTTAAAAACAGTGCAAGCTCTTCAATGAAAAAGAATATTTTGCTTTGGAGACTGGCTCTGCAACAGTTAAAATATTGTTTATCAACATGGTTTTGCTCATAAATCCAAATCATAGCCCTATACTTGATACAATGAAGAAAATGTTCTCAGCCCGAACCAGTGCATACTGATAAAATAAATACCATCAGACAGTGTCACTGAAGCTGCTATGTACGCCTGTCTTCCATCATATCAATATCTTCCAGTCATGTGTACTGTTGTATTGCTAGAACTATCTTTAGAGTCCTTTTAATATAAGCCAAACAAAAACATCATGGGCATCCAAACATTTCCTTGGAGAAACATTTCCCGTGTCTAAAGACCAATTCCCAGCAGAGAGTTTGGAGTCTATGATCACTTAAAGCGTATACAAGCTGTTCTGCACCAGCAGTCCTCCAGGGCAGAGAAAGGACCCAGGAGCTATTCATTCTGTCAGCACAGAAACACTCTGAATTATATGAATATATGAATTACAGTCTGCTAATGACTGAGGAAGTCTTTAATCTACAGTGTGGTTGTGATTTGTGTATTTCTGTGAGTTGTTAGCCACCTTCTTGAGGCTAAAAAGTTAATCACAGCTGCAGCATAGATTTCTTAAATGGTTCTGTGTCAGTTGCTATTTCCAGAACATGATTAAACCTGAAATTTCTCTTTAGAGTCTGTATTGAGGTACTTTTTAAAGACTGTAAAATTGATTGTTCTTTAGTATGACCCTGTATAGATAAAGATATCTCAAGAAAGAAAGTGAGATTCTTGGCACTGGAATGGGCTGCCCAGGGAGGTTGTGGAGTCTGCTTCCCTGGAGGTGTTTAAGATCTGCCTGGATGTGTCCCTGTGCGACTTGGTCTAGGTGATTCTGCTCTGGCAGGAGGATTGGACTAGATGATCTTTCGAGGTCCCTTCCAGTCCTTAATGTTCTGTAAATCTGTGAGATCACCAATAAACTGGTTCAATGTCCTTGGGTTCTTGCTACCTGTTTTCTTGATGTCTTGTAGAGAAAGTGCATGTGATAATGAACAACTATTTTGTTGCTGCTACCTAAGTCAACTACTAACTGGTTTATCATTCTTCAAGCAGCCTTGACTCACACTTCCCTGAACTTTGCATGTGTACAAAGCTACTATATATACTATATACAGTATATATATATACTGGGTGTGGTTTAGTGAAAAACAGTGCATCAGTGTCCTAGGTTATAATACAAAGCTGCTTCTTCATTTTATCCCTGAAAACATCTTTGTCAGAAAACTCTTAGACTGTCAGGATTTTTTTAAGGACTATGCACAACTTTTCTGATAAAATTAATTTGGACCAATAGGCTAGCAAAAAGTCAGTTTCGGGGGTTTCTTTGGTGGCATGATTTAAAAGTAACACATATATAACACCTCTCCAACTGAAATTAAAATGGCTTTCAGAGAAACTCACCTGCTATAGCTATGTCTCAGGAGTCCAGAAAAGGAGAGTGGCACTTGAGGTCTATGAATATCATATAGGGAAGCTAATGGTGATGTGAATGAAGAGTAAGCACTCTCATAAATAAGTAAATAGTTAACAACCTGAGACTGTTAATAAGTTGCATGCAGGTTATCTGTAGTGAGGAGAGCTGGCGGAAAGGCTTTTCAAGCTTCAGTTGCAATTTTTGTGGATAGTGTAATTTTATCACAGCATGCTATTTTAAGAAGGCCTATTAGATTCACTAGAATGACACTTGCTTTTATGACTGGTCATATCACAACATTTTACAGCATAAGAGTTAGTAAATAACAAAGCTCTCATTTAAAGTTTCAGTTTTTTCATAATGAAGATGAGAATTAGTGTTCTCTATAGTCATTCTTTTTCTCAGCTGCACAATTTGCTAAAAGGCTTGGGAAATTAGCAATAATAACTCTCAGAGCTGTTTCTTAGTCAATATTAAGCAAACCAGTTATTCCCTTTTTAAAGCTCTTTTGTCATTGTTTGGTACAGTACATGATTTCTTAGACTCATTTGTTTTCATTTAATTGCTGATTTCTGCAAATATTCTATGAACAATTTGTCTCACCTCCTCCAGAGCTGTTAATTAGAATTACCCTTTCATACAATTTCTAATTTAATTGCAGCAGCACACTTGCTAATCATGTCTATATCAGTGGTTGAATCATAGAATCATAGAATCACTACAGACTGGAAGGGACCTCGAAAGATCATCCAGTCCAATCCGCCTGCCACAGCAGGATCACCTAGACCAAGTCACACAGGAACACATCCAGGCAGGCCTTGAACATCTCCAGTGAAGGAGACTCCACAACCACCCCGGGATTCCCGTTCCAGTGCTCCGTCACCCTCACCGTGAAGAAGTTCCTTCTCAGGTTGATGTGGAATCTTCTATGTTCCAGCTTACAACCATTGCCCCTCGTCCTATCATTACACGACACTGAGAATAGCCCAGCTCCATCCTCCCGACACCCACCCCTCAAATATTTGTAGACATTAATGAGATCACCCCTCAGTCTTCTCCAAGCTAAAAAGACCCAATTCCCTCAGCCTCTCCTCATAAGGGATGTGCTCGACCTCCTTCATCATCTTCGTTGCCCTACTCTGGACCCTCTCCAGCAGCTCCACATCCCTCTTGAACCAGTTATTATGTCTTTCTTAAAGACTTCCTAAGAATAATTCAAAACGTGAGCGTCAAAATCTGCGTCTTCCCAAGCATAGCATTAGCATTAGCCCAACAATGGCATATGAGCCTAAGGGAGAAGTTTCGATTCTCAGGTGTTCATCTGTGGGGATATTTGTGAACCTGAACAGAGAAGAACTGAGACTTTCTAAGGTCAAAATACTTCCGCATCTTCCTGCTATGGTAATGCACTGTGACCTTTTTTCTCTAATATTATTTCTAAATATCTCTTTAATTGCCTCAACACTGTTTAATGGCCATTCCTTTTCTGTTTTTTAGCTTTTCTTCTATCTGTCCATTCTTGTGATGTCATCAATGTAAAAGGCAATAATTCCCATATAGAGATAAGTAGCAATAAACATCTGTTCTTACCATCTCTTTGAGTGCTGAATTTTCCTGGCTGGCTGTTTACAGTGTTTATTTTCTACTGCACTTTGCTTTAAATACAGACCTTTTATGATGTTTTTATGATTCTACACAGGCATTTTTTCTGGCATTCTGCTTTATTCGTAAGACTGCGTTTTCTTTCAAAAGATACACTGAGTGACACTAAATGCCTGTAACCTCTTTTTCCTCAACAGTTCCACGAAAGGCTTGCATCTTTTAAGTCTGTCATCCTGCCAACCATATCTTTTCCACATAACATCTGAGACAAAGCTGATCAATAGAATGATGGTTACTGCACTGCAGTCTGTGAGGGAAATTTGCAGCTCAGCTTCCATAAGGTTGTCACCATGAATAGCAAGGGAATGGTTGCACAGCTGATTAGCAGCAGCTCTCAACGTGTATTAATTAAATCTGTAATATAGCTGCCAGATTTGCAGCCCTTCTGGACTGTGCTCGTGTAGCAGTTCAAAATATTGTAATTAAAAACAAGATGTAATGATTAACAGATATATAAAAAATTAACATGATTCCACACGCAACTTTTAGGTTAAACAAGCACTCTGGGTGCCAGAATACTGTTCCAAAATCCTCCCTTCTTTTCTTATTCAGTGTGGTTTTATCTGGCATTTGACAATAACATTTCAAGGGGCAGATACCAAAAATCTATTGCCGTGTAAGTCATCCTCACAAAAAATCACGCTGGGGTTACAATTTTTAGGATTTCCTTTCAGCAACACTAATGTATAAAAGTGCAACCTTCAAACCTTAACATTTGCGTAGTTACTTTGTTGCACTCACTACCTTTCAGGTGAAAAGTTATAAATTGTGGCTAACCATTTCTTTTTCACGATTCCAGGAATGTACTTGCATGTATCAACTTGAGTATTTCACCTTATTAAAATAACCAAATTACCAAAACTCTTTAGTTTAAACATTTCAAATAATCCTTGATAAGATAAGCTTTCAGGTCTGCTGCTGTTCAAATCGACTGAAAATATCCCTATTTGCTTTTTGTGTTACCTGCATGCACAAATTCCTTCTGAAGGGATTTCTTAATGCTAACTGAAATGATAGTCATAAAAAATAACCTGTCATATAAATTCATAAAGAATATTGATTATTAACCACCTTATTTCAGGCTCTCGGATGGGCTGTTATTTATGCCTACAAACATTTCCTCTGTGAAACCACATCAAAGAAGTTAAAGATAATATATGCAAATATCTGCAACTTCCCAACTTCAAACATCTCAAAGGTGGTGGTGCTATCAGTGGACTGAATTAGTATTTTTCTCTGGACAGGATACAATAAAGCTGAAATTTCTTCATCTTAATGTGTTGGAAATTAGTTTTTTTAATGTCACAATTTAAATACTATTTTTAAGTTTTTATTACTTTAAAATTTCATCTTCCAGTTTGGAAAAGTTGTCTTGTTTTGTTGAACACTAATGGTGGACTGCACTGTCTTTAGTATATTTTCATTGATAATGGAATGCCATATTCTGCGTACTGATTCTTTTCTAAGAGATACTTGTATAAATATATATATGCATCCAATTTTGACTTGAGTGGGATTCACAAAATATTCAAATCTGCATGCATTCTAAACTTGCTTAACGATTCCTTCATAAATATTTTGGCAAGAATTCATTTCTCTTTGCAGAAAGGCCAGGTGTTGTGTTACAACAATGCTTTGTAAGCCTAGAATGAGACTTGTTTTAATCTGAACCAACTTAAAAATAAAAAAGATCTTGAAATTAAAAATGTGTAGATTAATGTATGTTGGATATATAAAAGGGACTCCTGATTTCCTTGGTAAAGGAATAAAAGACAGAAAACATCACTGCTAGTCATAGGCATTTAGATAACAAAGTGGCTACAGAGACTGGAATGACAGCCTTGAGAACAAGTGTCTTACTAACTTTTGGATAATTCAAGATGTAATACCACAATATTACATATGTTTAGCATCATTGCCAAACTATACACATATGTCCTACATCATGTTGAAGATAATATAAAAAATATATTTTACTTTAAGAATGAGAAAAAGGCAAGTATTACAATGGTGCTGAGAGGGATTCGCGTTTCAGTAAGCTGTTTGTTTTAAAAACTGAACATTTACAATACATAGAGGCCAAAAGATGTGAGGTAGCATGCAGACATCTGCAAATTTCTTTTCTTATGTTACTTAGCTGGCAAAACTGTCAGATGCCTTACAGTTATAAAACTTTACTCTTTCCTAACTGGTGTTTCTCATCCATTGCATTATATAGCTGTGCAGTTGTTTTCCTACTAACATCAAGAAACTTATTAAACCAGCAGGTTTATGGTTTCTACTAGCTGTATCTGAGTACATTCTGTTCTGCAACATATGGCACTTTAGGGCAGTGTGTTTGCACAGATCTTGAGAAATAGAGTTGGGTTCATTTGCTGAAGCATGTGTTTGTCCTCACTTGTAAGCTGACTGGCCCTGAAAGCCTTGTTTAAGACTCTTATTTGTGATGATTTTCTGTATAGTTTAGCAGCTATTTTGCATAATTTCTATGGTTCTTTGTGGACATCCTTCAGCTCTTCTGCTGAAAGTTAACCAGTCCTGTATAAGCCTCAGAAAGTTTTTTGCATTTCATGTTTTGGTCATGAACCTAGGTTCATATAACCTAGTTGTCTTTCTGATCTGTAGCTCCTTCTCTTTGCCCAAAGAAGTAAGAGGAAAAAATATTTTTAGGAGGTTTTTTCTTAGTCTAACTAAAATTATGCTCATGCTTTCTCCCCCACTTTATTTACTGTTTTGTTTTAAGTAGGTTTGTCTTCTCTATCACAACTTACTTAATAGATTACTGTTTTATTTCCTTTAGTTTATGCCCAAAGGAGGACTATTTGTTATGTACTATTGCTTATTTATCCAGAGTATACTTCTTGTCTGCCTTTCAAGCAGATCCGAGTTGTTTTAATCACACCTTGATTCTACTTCTATAGTATCAAATTTGGACAATCTTTATTCTCTTGTTTCTCTTCTGTGTAGAAGAAATTATCTCTTATTTTATTACTAAGACTACAAATAGCAGTATATCAGTCTTCTTATGTATTTCATTGTATATTGAATTATTACTAGTTGATTAAATCAGAGTTTATCTTTTTTCTTCAGTAACATATATATTTATAATTTATTATTATATTTATATTTATTTATACAGTCATGCTTCCCCTTTGGGTTATTTTGCTTTTATATATAGATATATTTATGTTCATTTAATCCCCAGAGACCCTTCATTTGTTGTTTCTTTAAAGGTTGTTCCTTACTGATTTACTGTCTTTGTACTATAGAGCTATTACCTCATTCTTCTTTTTCTCCTAAGCAAATTTTTTATGTAGGAAGACATATCCTTCAACATTTGTCTGTATTGATTTTCATTTCTCCATTATATTTCTGTTAAAACCTTTTGCACTCCACTTCTATTAACAAATTTGATTTTACCCATCACTTAGCTTTGTCATGATTACTTTGTCCGTTTCTCTGGGAATGTAAATATAGGTCTCAACTGCAGGCTTATATGTCCAACAGATGGAACAATACTTCGCTAAGTCTTCCTCAGACAATTCTCTTTCACTTGTTTAATAATCAAGTCTGAAGTGTTTATTGAAATTTGGCAATTAATTTTTTTTGTCTCAGAAATATCCTCAGACAGCAGATGCAACTATGCAGTGGCCCAAAACACTAGAGGCATCTTCTGTTCTCCCAGTTAGATGGCTGCCTTTCCTGATAGAGAACAAGAAACTGTTCTGTGGAACTAGCAATAGCTATTTAATTCCTCTTACAAATCTTAGCACACTGACAAAACAATAAATAACTTCTCATACTTACCTTTGCAAATGGATTTGCAAAATCCTGTTGGCTTCTGTATTCAAGGAAAAAAGTCTATCTTCTACTTTTCAGATTTGGCAAGTTATCCTTCATAAAGTTTTTCCTGTTGTACCCATGCATCTACTTGCATTCACATTTTTCTTTTTTTGTAGTTTGGGTGATGTGTGAGTTTTCTTCCCTATCAGACGTATATATTTCATAAATAACCTTCTTGGGACACTAGGTTTTTCTGTGACCTGAGGTCAGTGAAATGGTGGTTAAACAAGCTTGGCATTTTTAAGAATGAGTTGTCTCATTAATGTTACTCAAAGACAAACTCGCTGCTATCTAACAAGGCTGAAAAACACCAATCTGGGTGATTCCATGGGACTCAATACTTGACTTTCCTTCATGGTTTTATATGTTTGTATTGCAAAGATACGTTATATTGTTCACCAGCGAAGAAGATGGAGTGAATTTCCTTGAAGCCAAGAAAGATATCAGAGATGTTATCGCATATCTGTTAACTTTTTTACTAGTCTCATTTTTCTTTTCAGCAATAAGATGATAGTAGGGCCTGAGAGAGAACAATAATCCTCAGTAATGGATTACAATTCTTCACACTGGTTTTCCAGTTCTTTGAACAAAATGGTGGAAATTCTTTTTACTAATGACTGAGTTACTCTCAGTAACTTGTAGGAAAAACTGTTATTTTATTAATGTAACAAAGAATAGCCAACAAAATTAGCCTTTAGGAGTTGTTCCACTGCTATTACTCATTCAGTTGGTCATGCCAACTTCAAAGGGGCTAGAGCTCTATGCATTATTCAGCAAGGCCTGAAAGACTGAGCCTTTAAATTTTTACTGCAATACACTGAAGAATTTATTTAAGATGTTTTAATTACAAGGCTGAGCAGAATTCTCTGTGCTAGATATGTGACTCCAAAATAACACTAGGAGGTAGAGAAGAATTAAGCATCATGCTTTTATCTCTGTCTTACAAGCAGGAAATAAAGTGATTTGCCCAAAGCAAGATAGGTGACTAAATTTGGAAGACAAGTTAGAAGAATTGCTGCTTTGTATTTCTATATGCAACAACATATATGTCTTTTTAAAATTCTGTGGATATTTGTTTTTAATGTATAGATACTATATGAAGATGGATTTAAGCTTTTTGCATTGTAAAAATTAAATTATTATTACCTCCATATTCCTTTTCAGCTTCTTTTCATTCATTCTTTTTTCCTTCTGAGAGGAAATTAATTTATGTTATGACTGTAAAATATGTTTTCAAACTATACATTCTTTTTTTTTCCTGATGGATTTTCCTGAGAAATATATGCATCCTAATCTGTATAATTTGTCTTTAGAGAATCTGATGGAAAATCAGAGTGTGCTTGAGCGTGTCCAGAGAAGGGCAACGAGGCTGGTGAGAGGCCTTGAGCACAAGCCCTATGAGGAGAGGCTGAGGGAGCTGGGATTGTTTAGCCTGGAGAAGAGGAGGCTCAGGGGAGACCTTATTGCTGTCTACAACTACCTGAGGGGTGGTTGTGGCCAGGAGGAGGTTGCTCTCTTCTCTCAGGCAGCCAGCACCAGAACAAGAGGACACAGCCTCAAGCTGCGCCAGGGGAAATTTAGGCTTGAGGTGAGGAGAAAATTCTTCACTGAGAGAGTCATTGGCCACTGGAATGGCCTGCCCAGGGAGGTGGTGGAGTCGCCGACTCTGGAGCTGTTCAAGGCAGGATTGGACGTGGCACTTGGTGCCATGGTCTAGCCTTGAGCTCTGTGGTGACAGGTTGGACTTGATGATCTATGAGGTCTCTCCCAACCTTGGTAATAATAAAAAAAAAAATAAATTTTTGCATTGTTATCTTCTGAATCATATTTCTTTTTGTGATTGAAATATTTTTGATGGATTCTACTCTTGTGGCCAAGAGGGCCAACAGCATCCTAGGGTGGCTCAGAAGGGGTGTGGTTAGCAGATTGAGATAGGTTCTTCCCCTCTACTCTGCAAAAGTGAGGCTGCATGTTGAGTATTGTGTCCAGTTCTAGGCCCCTCAGTTCAAGAAGGATAATAGTAATAATACATTGTTCTTGTGAACCGTTCTTGACATTCATTTATCAATCTGTTGAAAGAATTCTGAGTTTTATTCTTCTAAGGTAAGGAGCTTGCTAAGTATTGATTGATTGTTTTTGGAGATATAGATAAATATGTAAATACTGCCTTGTCGCTTAGTCTTCGGTAAAATACCTTTGTGTTTGAAATTTGATACTTGCATGTGTGCAACAGCATCTGATTTCTACACTGATCCATTGAGAGTTCTGCGTTCAAGAGCTTGGCTGGGACAAAAGAAATTCTGCCAGATAAACCCATGACACCATCGTCTGTGATTAAACCAGCTGTGTTCTGTTTCCAGTCACACATACAAAATATGTAACTTTCAGTGAATCCAGGCCCTGTACAGTTTCTAATTTGCTGAATAAAATCACACTAAGAAAGCATCACTAATGATATTGATTAAAAAAAATGCTCACGCAGCGGCTTTTTTACTTCTCTCTAATGTACCTCTGACTAGCAGTGGTACAAAGGGCTTTCATTTCTTCTAGAATTACTTCATATAATTTTATGTAATATAAAATTATGGGGGGAGGGGGACTCGATGATCTCTTGGGTCTCTTCCAACCCCTAACATCCTATGATTCTATGATAAAGAAACATTTATTACTATATTCTGTAAATAATAAGAATTTTTTACTGCACAAATTGTAAGCACAAGAGTGTTCGGGTATCCATCTCTTTTGTAGTGCCTTTGAGTCTTTTTAGGTGTGATACGCTGTGTATAGCACAGCTCTGACAATTATTCTCTTATGCTTAAACTAGTGAGTAACTTTTTTAATAATACATCACAGTATCACTTTGCACTGGTTGCAGGGATGTTTGGTACCAAATTGATCAAATGCCACTCCCCCAGCTGAAAACTGTAAGGCTACACAACTTTTGCATTGGACAAAATGCTGTTTGCTCAATTCCATCTCTGTTGGAACATTCAGCAGGAGAGCAAACTAAATGACAGCTCTTTTCATCTGAAATGGACTCACAAAGCAGTGCAAATTGAACGTTTGCTTCTAGCAGATAGATTTTCATTGCTCTGTATTCTCTGCTTTATGTGCAGGGGAACCAAAAGCAAACAATTTCTGCTATCTTTCATCCATTTCTGTATTCTAGGCTTATATGGCTTTGATTTGGTCGAAAAGTCTGAGTTTAAAAATGAATTGCATTGTACTTTACAGAGGTTGTACTTTGTTCTTCTGTTGTCATTCATCTGTCAAAAGACACAGTATTTGCTCAACTGCAAGCTGTCTCTGTAATGACATAGTTCATGCTAAAGCAGTGTTCCTACATTAAGTATGCTGTTTGTTTCCTACTGAATAAGTGTGTGATTTCACCAAGAATACATTAAAAACAAAATTCTCCTTCACCTTATGAAGATTGTAAGGCACCATATGTTATACTGTGACTAGAAACTAAGGAGAGTCACAAGAGCAGATTATATGCAAAATCTTAGCAAAAGTTAATATGCTAGAGTTGTATGCTACATGTTTTTTGAGATAGATGCTGGTAAGAGCTTGAAAGAAGAGAATATAATTCAGACTAAATACTTAGATTTTTTCCCTGGTTCACATTTGAACTACCTCAAATACATTGTGGCAAAATTGCAGTAATTTTTTTTAAGAAGTAGTATTACTATTGTTACTGATAAATCATTTATTATTAATAAACCAATCAGATTTGAGAGGATAATTAAAGCTTTTGAAAACAGATTAGAAAATTATAGGAATGTGTTCTAAGACAAAATAAAATTTTCAAATAAACAGTTTCTCATTTGACAAATAAATATTTATGCTTCAAAAGACTTAGCTGATGCTCATATCTATTACTTAGTCTGAAACAACACCACACTTCACTATATTTCATAGTAGAGTAATCTGTTTGCTGAGGTTTTCTTCTGTTATGTCATGGATAACAGTTGTTGGTAAAAAAATATAATTTAATTTGAATTTTTTTTGTAAGATCGATGTTATCAGACTTTGCGTTTATTGAGAAAACAGGAAAAAAGTCTATTTATTAAGAAACATTATGAGATCACTCAGTTTACTAACAGTTAATTTCCATATTCATTTTAGAATGATTACCTACAGATGTGCTTCATTTGTAGAAAGGTTTCAGAGTAGTAATGTTGATTGATATTGTGGAATGGAATATTCAGCATCAAAGACTGGATTCATCTTACCTAGTACAAGATTTGTACAATGCGTACCCATGCAAACTAATCCTGTCATTCTAGGTTCCCTTTTTAGTCAATGGAGAGGGTTGGGTGCTTTCATGGAATGCTGCTTGTGAATTATTTTCAGCATCTTTGGTATAATAAGATTAATTTCATGTCTTAATTCCCACTGACAATATTTATAAATGAGTAAACTGTAAATGTAATCATCTGCTCCGAGAATATTCACTAGAAATCCACTAAAGAAATGAGTAACTTGGTTTATTTTGGTCAAGAAAGACAGTCCCTTCCTGAGAGGCACTCCGTTGTCCTTTATAGAGAATTACTTGTAGCATTGATCATGACAGGCAAAGATCTGTAAAATTGTTGGTCACCCAGTAAAAGACGGAGAGATTTTTCTATTATAAAACAGCTGGAATGTTACAAAAAGTATTTTCTGTTCACAGTGTTCTGTGTTGTTCCCTTAGCTTCATCATGAATATTAACCGCTGCATCAGCCGCTTCTGAACAATGTTCTTCTAAGCACGCAAAGAAAGACCACCTAGTACACTTCTGTCAGATGCACTAGTCATTCAGCTGAGCAATCAAAAAAACAAAAAAATTAATTTTCTTATGGTAAAAATTATTAAGACTGATTCAGTATAATAACTCTAGCTGCCGCTACCTGAAAATAGTCTGTTACATCCTAGAGTAATATCATATTAATTTAGAAAGCTATCTAAAAGAAGGATAAATTTTTATCTAAAAATCCCTCTCTCTACTGATTAAAGATTGAAAAATAAGAATATGTGAATGGTAATTTGAGATATTCCAGCCAAGGAGTATTGCTTTGGGATTTGTCAGATGTGAGTTGCAAACTGAACACTAATGTTCTATCCTGATACCCCAGACATCATTAATCCTATGAAAAAGCTGTCTTAACTAAACAGAAGTTTAACAATCAAGTTCCAATACAAAGAAAAAAAGCCATAGAAATTGTAGCAATCTGCAAAGAAGACATTTAGAAATTCTATCTGAGCAAGAGAAATTGGTGCTCAGAAAGACTGGGCTCATGTAGAGTTTACTTTTGCAGACTGAGTTGTATTGAGGATAAGATCTTCTATTTACTACTGCTAATGACTAAATCCTGAGACGAAAATAACCAATCAATCTAGTCAATGTGCCATGGGCAAAAACAAAAACTAAACAAGCAGGGGTCAAAAAACCACTTTAGAAAAATCTCCACTCTCTCCATTTCAGCAAACCATGGAATTCAGATGAAACCTTCCTTTTGGTGATCCCTGAGGTACCACTCTCTGTCTATTCACTGCATTCCCAGGGCAAGATCATAGGATCATAGGATGTTAGGGGTTGGAAGGGACCCAAGACATCATCGAGTCCAACCCCCCTGCCGGAGCAGGACAAAACTATCTAACACAGATCACAGAGGAACGCATCAGGGCGGGCCTTGAAAGTCCCCAGAGAAGGAGACTCCACGACCCCCCTGGGGAGTCTGTTCCAGTGCTCTGTGACCCTTACAGTAAAGAAGTTCCCCCTTGTCTTGAGGCGAAACCTCCTCTGCTGCAACTTACACCCATTGCTCCTTGTTCTATCACAGGGAGCAAGTGAAAAGAGCCAGTCCCCCCACCTCCTGGCCAGCCTTCAGATACTTATAAACATTGATCAAATCTCCCCTAAGTCTTCTCTTCTCCAGACTAAAAAGCCCCAAGTCCCTCA